>APFE030584056.1:0-17722 GCA_000404065.3 Pinus taeda
GTCAATGGATCCAAATAATCACCATTGCACTTCCGTTTGAATGTTTTACTGAATTTGCCTTTTTCCCTCGCGAATTTCTCGCGGACGAATACTCCTGAGACTCCTTGATGCTTTTCTCCTGGGAAAACTTCCGAGAACTGCTCTTGTGTGCATAATCCTGGGGTTTCGACCCTCCTCGGTCATAATTCCTATCACCATTCAACGTTCCAGTGATGTCAGAACAGATTTCACATTTGTCACAGTCCTCTTCACTGTGCGGGGTCCGATGAGACTTGACACAGTAATGGAAGGAAGGTTTAGGTTAGAAGGCCACTGCAACGAAGTTGTGCAGTTCTGCCCTGTTGCTTCTTTAACTGCTTCTAGATTCACGTTTGGTAATGAACACAGAAAGCTCATGTAGTCTTCGAATTCCGCCAGAAATACAAGCCCCAAATCCAGAGCCGTTGCAGCATTGATAAATCCGCCTACATAGTTGATGGGATGAGTCGGGGAAGCTTCAGCCCCTGCCCCGTCCTCGTCCTCTGCTGCCGCTCGGTTCTCCTCCATGCGCACATGTTCTCTCCTTTTTCTTGATGCCCGAACAAATTCTTTATGCATATATTCAGTTTTAACTTAATTTTCACTGCAATTAGTTCATTAACCGAATTTTGTTCAAGGTTGGCCTGGTCATCAATGGGATTGTCCACGTGTTTTCTTTCTCTATTTTTTTCCACTAAGGTGTTCCGATGCCCCTGCATCAAACTCTCGAGGTACAAAAAATTATGACCTCCTGGTCATATGCGTTTCCTTAGCAATTCTACCCACTGTTTCACTTCTTCAGTGGAACTACCCTCATGGTCTTCTGTTCTGTAAGCTACCATCAAACCTCTGCAATAGCAAGTCCTCCCTACTACCAGATACCTTGCCAGGCTTCTCTCCTGAGCTAGTCTTTCGACATCTCTCTGGTTCTCTCCTCTCGAACCAATTGAGCACTCCTGCTCTAGGTTTCCTGCGATCTTCTCACCTTCACAAAAATAAATTAAAAAATTACAAGCTTACAAATCTTTAGCAAAACTGTACCTCTTCTTTTTTTGCATGTAAAAACTCCTTTCCGCAGGTAATCTTTTCCCACTTTGATAACGCTTGAAGGGGACAGAATTTTGGGATGAACCAAAATCCCATTTCCCCAATAAAAAATTGTCTAGAGGCCTGTGGGTTATGGGCCCATGAAGCTTTTCAGAAACTTCTCATTGTTCTTCATCCACACACAAGCTTTCTTTTCAACGTAAAAAAGTTTAACTGCACCAATCCTACAACAACTTTGCTGCTTTTCATACTACGCAGCACATCAAGGCTCCTATCTCGACCCTGATCCTGGTCCCTATGTCGATCATGTCCCAATCTCTCATGACTACCATGAGTTTGATAAGAATGCTTTCTCTCCTTGATACCTTCATGGAACCGAGTCGATGGATCCAAATAATCACCATTACACGTCCGTTTGAATGTTTTACTAAATCTACCTTTTTCCCTCGCAGCTTTCTCTGCGGTCGAATACTCCTAAACTCCTTGATGCTTTTCTCCTCAGAAAACTTCCCAGAACTCCTCTTGTGCGCATAATCTTGGGGTTTCGACCCTCCTCAATCACAATTCCTATCACCATTCAACGTTCCAGTGATGTCAGAATAGATTTCACATTTGTCACAGTCCTCTTCACTGTGCGGGATCCGATGAGCCTTGACACAGTGATGGAAGGAAGGTTTAGGTCAGAAGGCCACTGCAACGAAGCTGTGCAGTTATGCCCTGTTGCTTCTTTAACTACTTCTGGATTCATGTTCGGTAATGAACACAGAAAGCTCATGTAGTCTTCGAATTCTACTACAAATACAAGCCCCGAATCCAAAGCCATTGCAGCATTGATAAATCTGCCTCCATAGTTGATGGGACAAGTCGGGGAAGCCTCGGCCCCTGCCCCATCCTCATCCTTTGCCACTGCTTGGCTCTCCTCCACGCGCACCTGTTCTCTCCTTTTTCTTGATGCCCGAACAAATTCTTTATGCATATATTCAGTTTTAACTGAAATTAGTTCATTAACCGAATTCTGTTCAAGGTTGACCTGGTCGTCCATGGGATTGTCCACGTGTCTTCTTTCTCTATTTTTTTCCACTAAAGTGTTCGGATGCCCTTGCATCAATAAGGTATTCAACTAATTCACTCGTACTAGTGAACCTTATGGCTTGTACTAATTACACATCTTTGAATCTTTATGGTTGTGTTTAACCTGCTAAGTGGTTTATAGAAACTGCGAGGCTGATCTAACTCAACACTCACGAGTGTTATGCATATCACAAAGCCTAGCAAGATAAACAATGGAAACTGCATAGCAGTAGTCCTTGCAGGATTGCTTGTAAATGCAAAACAAATATTATTATTTGTGAATATAAACCTCTGTTTTGATCAACATTTTGGGGAAAACCATTCCCATGTGTCTTTGAAATTAAAATTTGTTGCTTTGCAAGATCTGGTTAACAATGCTTTCTATCTCCATATAATTTTATTCTTGGACATTAAAGTTTGATTTATTTTTTAATGATATTTATATTGTTTTAGCTTATGTTGTATTTCTCAACATAAACTAATTCTAAGACAATGTTGGACATTAAAGTTTGATTCATTTCCATTGATATTTATACTGTTATTTCTAATGATACTTATATTGTTTTATCATAGGTTCTGTTTTTCAATGTAAAGCAAAGCAATTTTCAGACAAGGAAGATGTTTTAGGCTTTCACAAGGAAGATGTTTTAGCCTTTTATTCTTATGGAGTCCGGTGTTGACATGTACATTATTGTGAATAATGGCTTCTTTCTGAATCTAATTGATCCCTTATTTTTTTTTTAATGTAAAGCAAAGCAATTTTGAGACAAGGAAGATGTTTTAGCCTTTGATTCTTATGGAGTCCGGTGTTGACATGTACATTACTGTGAATATTGGCTTCTTTCTAAATCTATTTGATTCTTTATTTTTTTTCCCTGACATGTACATTACTGTGAATATTGGCTTCTTTCTAAATCTATTTGATTCTTTATTTTTTTTCCCTGTAGCCAACAGTGTCTACAACAGTGTTAAACCTGGTATTCATATAACTTAGAAGAGGGTTCAAGGATATATTGTGAGAAATAAGTAGAGATGACGAGATGGAATTTGTGTCAACTAACATGGATCAAATATTGGCTAACATTCTATAGTCAACCACTACAAGAGAAACATGTATTGAGTGTGTTATTAAACAGTTATTCAGTTTCAACCATGGACCTATCTATGTACGAGCTTATATGCCAAAGCCATTTTCACCTTATATCCCAATAAATTGTAAAAGTGATTTTCAGCTTATATCCCAATGAGCTAAAAATCACTTTGAGATCTTACGCTGGTTAGAAATTTTACAAGGCAGAGGAGTTTGCCTAAACAAATCAGTTCTGGCAAGCAAATCACAACTCGACATATGCTTTCATAAAACACATAAATTTACTCACGCGGTAAATTTAGTTGTGAAAGTTTAAAACCAAGTCGCAACAAAACATACTTTGGATTATATTTCAAAACATTTCGTATGATAATTGGAGGCTGCTTCTCCAAGTATAAAAAAGAATCTTAATGTGATTCACTGGGGTTGTGGAGTAACTCTATGTAAAAACTAGTTTTCAGGCGCCCACTAATATTGAAAGTTTAAAACAAAGTGTCAACAAAACATACTCTCGATTATATTTCAAAACATAGGAACAAAACATACTCTGGATTATATTTCAAAACATAGGAAAATACGTTCCTATGATAATTGGAACTCTCTGTAAAAACTAGTTTTCACAGGCCCACCAATATTTGTTGCTCCAAGTAAAACAAAAGAATCTTATGAGGGGTTGCTGAGTAACTCTCTGTAAAAACTAGTTTTCACACTCCCACCAATATTTGCTGTTCCAAGTAAAACAAAAATATCTTACTACGATTTGAACTTTACTAGGGGCTCCGGAGTAACTCTCTAAAACTAGTTTCTAGACGCCCGTCAATATTTTCTCCACAATTTTCTCCTCACCTCTCCATCTTACACTCACCCTACTAAAAACTTCAAGAGATTTACACATGTATATCAAAAATACATTTCAACACATAAATTTATTAAAAAATCATAATATTAAGACACATGATAGATGAATGTACAAGGTAAGTGATTTTCTTTACTTGCAGAAGTTACAGACTACGAGTAATAGTTGCTAAATGGACGATTGAATAAACCAAAGAGAGAAAACACACGTATGATTCTGTTAATAAATCATAACATTAAAACACATGATAGATGAATGTACAAGGTAAGTGATTTTCTCAACTTGCAGAAGTTACAGACTACGAGTAATAGTTGCTAAATGGACGATTGAATAAACCAAAGAGAGAAAACACACGTATGATTCTGAATCTGAGTAAGCTTTTAAAAATTTTGGTCAATCATCATCTATAACCATTATTTTATTCATTCTCTGTAATCATTTTTATAACGTAATTTTGCAAGAAATTACAATTTTATATAGTTTAAATTATAATTTTTAAATATAAAAAAATCAATATATACCATTGTAATTATTAAAATTGTTTCTCTTTGAAATTTTTATATGAAATTAATAATAAAAAATATCAAATTCCCCAATAAAAAATTGTCTAGAGGCCTCTGGGTTATGGGCCTATAAATTTTTTCAGAAATTTTTTATCGTTCTTTATCTACACACGAGTTTTCTTTTCAACGTAAAAAAGTCTAATTGTACCCAATTTTACAACAGTTTTGCAGCTTTTCACACTGCTTAACACATCAAAGCTCCTATCTCGACCCTGATCCTGGTCCCTATGGCGATCATGTTCGAGTCTCTCATGAGTACCATGACTTTGATCAGAATGCTTTCTCTGCTTGATACCTTCTTGGAACCTAGTCGATGGATCCAAATAATCACCATTGCACTTCGAATTGAATGTTTTACTGAATTTTCCTTTTTCCCTCGCGACTTTCTCGTGGTCGAATACTCCTGAGACTCCTTGATACTTTTCTCCTCGGAAAACTTCCGAGAACTGCTCGTGTGCATAATCCTGGTTTTTCGACCCTCCTCGGTCATAATTCCTATCACCATTCAACGTTCCAGTGATGTCAGAACATATTTCACATTTGTCACAGTACTCTTCACTGTGGGGGATCCGATGAGACTTGACACAGTAATGGAAGGAAGGTTTAGGTCAGAAGGCCACTGCAACGAAGCTGTGCAGTTCTGCCCTGTTTTTTCTTTAACTGCTTCTAGATTCACGTTCGGTAATGAACACAGAAAGCTCATGTAGTCTTCGAATTCTGCCAGAAATACAAGCCCCAAATCCAGAGCCGTTGCAGCATTGATAACTCCGCCTACATAGTTGATGGGATGAGTCGGGGAAGCCTCGGCCCCTGCCCCGTCCTCATCCTCTGTTGCTGCTTGGTTCTCCTCCACGCGCACCTGTTCTCTCCTTTTTCTTGATGCCCGAACAAATTCTTTATGCATATATTCAGTTTTAACTGAATTTTAACTAAAATTAGTTCATTAACCGAATTTTGTTCAAGGATGGCCTGGTCATCCATGGGATTGTCCACGTTTTTTCTTTCTCTATTTTTTTCCACTAAGGTGTTCCGATGCCCCTGCATCAAACTCCCGAGGTACAAAAAATTATGACCTCCTGGTCATATGCGTTTCCTTAGCAATTCTACCCACTGTTTCACTTCTTCAGTGGAACTGCCTTCATGGTCTTCTGTAAGCTATCATCAAACCTCTGCAATAGCAAGTCCTCCCTACTACCAGATACCTTGCCAGGCTTCTCTCCTGAGCTTAGTCTTTCGACATCTCTCTGGTTCTCTCCTCTCGAACCAATTGAGCACTCCTGCTCTAGGTTTGCTGCAATCTTCTCAGCTTCACAAAAATAAATTAAAAAATTACAAGCTTACAAATCTTTAGCAAAACTATACCTCTTCTTTTTTTGCATGTAAAAACTCCTTTCCGTAGGTAATCTTTTCCCACTTTGATAACACTTGAAGGGGACAGAATTTTGGGATGAACCAAAATCCCATTTCCCCAATAAAAAATCGTCTAGAGGCCTATGGGTTATGGGCCCATGAAGCTTTTCAGAAACTTCTCATTGTTCTTCATCCACACACGAGCTTTCTTTTCAATGTAAAAAAGTTTAACTGCACCAATCCTACAACATCTTTGCTGCTTTCATACTGTCCAGTACATCAAGCCTCCTATCTCGACCCTGATCTTGGTCCCTATGTCGATCATGTCCCAATCTCTCATGACTACCATGACTTTGATAAGAATGCTTTCTCTCCTTGATACCTTCATGGAACCGAGTCGATGGATCCAAATAATCACCATTGCACTTCCGTTTGAATGTTTTACTAAATTTTCCTTTTTCCCTCGCGACTTTCTCCGCGGTCGAATACTCCTAAACTCCTTCATGCTTTTCTCCTCAAAAAACTTCCCAGAACTCCTCTTTTGCGCATAATCCTGGGCTTTCGACCCTCCTCAGTCACAATTCCTATCACCATTCAACGTTCCTGTGATGTCAGAATAGATTTCACATTTGTCACAGTCCTCTTCATTGTGCGGGATCCGATGAGCCTTGACACAGTAATGGAAGGAAGGTTTAGGTCAGAAGGCCACTGCAACGAAGCTGTGCAGTTCTGCCCTGTTGCTTCTTTAACTACTTTTGGATTCATGTTCGGTAATGAACACAGAAAGCTCATGTAGTCTTCGAATTCCGCCAGAAATACACGCCCCGAATCCAAAGCCGCCCCGAATCCAAAGCCGCTGCAGCATTGATAAATCCACCTCCATAGTTGATGGGACAAGTCGGGGAAGCCTCAACCCCTGCCCTGTCCTCATCCTTTGCCACTGTTCGGCTCTCCTCCATGCGCACCTGTTCTCTCCTTTTTCTTGATGCCCAAACAAATTCTTTATGCATATATTCAGTTTTAACTGAAATTAGTTCATTAACCGAATTCTGTTCAAGGTTGGCCTGGTCGTCCATGGGATTGTCCACGTGTCTTCTTTCTCTATTTTTTTCCAGTAAAGTGTTCAGATGCCCCTGCATCAATAGGGTATTCAACTAATTTACTCGTACTAGTGAACCTTATGGCTTGTACTAATTACACATCTTTGAATCTTTATGGTTGTGTTAAACCTGCTAAGTGGGTTATAGAAACTCTTAGGCTGATCTAACTCAACACTCACGAGTGTTATGCATATCACAAAGCCTAGCAAGATAAGCATTGGAAACTGCGTAGCAGTAGTCCTTGCAGTATTGCCTGTAAACGCAAAACAAATATTATTATTTGTGAATATAAACCTCTATTTTTATCAACATTTTGGGGAAAACCATTCCCATATGTCTTTGAAATTAAAATGTGTTGCTTTGCAAGATCCGTTTAACAATGCTTTCTATCTCCATAGAATTTTATTCTTGGACATTAAAGTTTGATTCATTTTTAATGATATTTATATTGTTTTAGCTTATGTTGTATTTCTCAACGTAAACTAATTCTAAGACAAGGTTGGACATTGAAGTTTGATTCATTTCCATTGATATTTATACTGTTATTTCTAATGATACTTATATTGTTTTATCTTAGGTTCTGGTTTTCAATGTAAAGCAAAGCAATTTTCAGACAAGGAAGATGTTTTAGGCTTTCACAAGGAAGATGTTTTAGCCTTTTATTCTTATGGAGTCCGGTGTTGACGTGTACATTATTGTGAATATTGGCTTCTTTCTCAATCTATTTGATCCCTTATTTTTTTTTCCAATGTAAAGCAAAGCAATTTTGAGACAAGGAAGATGTTTTAGCCTTTGATTCTTATGGAGTCCGGTGTTGACATGTACATTACTGTGAATATTGGCTTTTTTCTAAATCTATTTGATCCCTTATTTTTTTCCTGTTGCCAATAGTGTTAAACCTGGTATTCATATAACTTAGAAGAGGGTTCAAGGATATATTGTGAGAAATCACTAGAGATGGCATTTGTGTCAACTAACATGGTTGAAATATTCATATAACCTAGAAGAGGGTTCAAGGATATATTGTGAGAAATTAGTAGAGATGGCATTTGTGTCAACTAACATGGATGAAAGATTCATATAACCTAGAAAAGGGTTCAAGGATATATTGTGAGAAATAAGTAGAGATGACTAGATGGCATTTGTGTCAACTAACATGGATCAAATATTGGCTAACATTCTATAGTCAACAACTACAAGAGAAACATGTATTGAGTGTGTTATTAAATAGTTATTCAGTTTCAACCATGGACCTATCTATGTAAGAGCTTATATGCCAAAGCCATTTTCACCTTATATCCCAATAAGTTGAAAAAGGCATTTTCACCTTATATCCCAATGAGCTAAAAATCACTTTGAGATCTTACCCTGGTTAGAAATTTTACAAGGCAGAGGAGTTTGCCTCAACAACTCAGTTCTGGCAAGCAAATCACAACTCGACATATGCTTTCAAAAACACATAAATTTACTCATGTGGTAAATTTAGTTGTGAAAGTTTAAAACCAAATCGCAACAAAACATACTTTGGATTACATTTCAAAACATTTCGTATGATAATTGGAGGCTGCTTCTCCAAGTAAAAAAAAAGAATCTTAATGTGATTTACTGGGGTTGTGGAGTAACTCTATGTAAAAACTAGTTTTCACGCACCCACCAATATTGAAAGTTTAAAACAAAGTGTCAACAAAACATACTCTGGATTATATTTCGAAACATAGGAACAAAAGATACTCTGGATTATATTTCAAAACATAGGAAAATACGTTCCTGTGATAATTGAAGCTGCTTGGAAAAGGATCTTCCTGGGATTTACAGTTCACCAGGGTTGCAGAGTAACTCTCTGTAAAAACCAGTTTTCACACGCCGACCAATATTTGTTGCTCCAAGTAAAACAAAAGGATCTTATGAGGGGTTGCTGAGTAACTCTCTGTAAAAACTAGTTTTCACGCTCTCACCAATATTTGCTACTCCAAGTAAAACAAAAAGATCTTACCACGATTTGAGCTTTACCAGGGGCTCCGGGGTAACTCTCTGTAAAAACTAGTTTCCAGACACCCATCAATATTTTCTCCACAATTTTCTCTCACCTCTCCATCATACACCCACCCTACTAAAAACTTAAAAAAATTTACACATGTATATCCAAAATACATTTCAACACATAAATTTATTACAAAATCATAATACTAAGACACATGATAGATGAATGTACAAGATAAGTGATTTTCTCAACTTGCAGAGGTTACAGACTACGAGTAATAGTTGCTAAATGGACGATTGAATAAACCAAAGAGAAAAAACACACGTATGATTCTGAATCTGAGTAAGCTTTTAAAAATTTTGGTCAATCATCATCCATAACCATTATTTTATTCATTCTCTGTAATCATTTTTATAACGTAATTTTGGAAGAAATTACAATTTTATATAGTTTAAATTATATTTTTAAATATAAAAAAAATCAATATTATACCATTGTAATTATTAAAATTGTTTCTCTGAACTTAATAATAAAAAAAATCAAATTCAACACTTGTAAGAATTTTCAAAACTAAAAATTGCAGTTTCAAATTTAAACTATAGTATATTTAAAATAAAACATGTTATTAAAACCTTAAAACTATTCATAAATCTATATTTAAAATATATATAAATCTGTATCTATAAATTGCTGGGCAGGAGTATTAAATGTAATGGTGTCCTCCGTCATGTCAAACAGTCATGATAATATTAAAATGTCAATAATGGGACATATTAGAAGTCAACTTTCGATTTTTGAAGAAGTCAATGCCATCGTTTCTCTAGGTGGTACATGTCAGAGAGTCATGATAATATTAAAATGTCCATACTAGGATACAGGCCTGGAATTTGACGTTCCACAGAACGTTTTTTCCATTTTTAAACGTATATGATGGCACAATATTTTTTTCAAACGTATAAAATGACGGTTAAAAAAAATCTCAAACCGTAAATTTGACGTTCAGGTATCTTGATTGTCCGTCAAAAATTTTAGGGGGAATGAGGGAGTACAGGCTCAATCAACCTCACCTCAGCGGCTTCGTAGATTATTCCAGATGGAGAAGAAAGGACTGATTTGATGTAAATTTTAAATGAATTTTTTTGTAAAATTAAATTATGGTAGGAACTCAATTTTAAGGGCAAGGCACAGGTTTCTTATTTTCTAGGGAGATACATATTTTTTTTGGCAGAGGAAGAACCGCTTAAGTAGAGGACTATTTTGCCCCAATTTTCTGATTTGCAGACTCAATCTCCTCCTCTCCTCTGATCTTCGAAAACAGCAGAGGTGAATTTTTTTTGTTGTTTTTATAGTTAGTTTTAGTTTTGAATCTCTGCGAAGTGTGGGTATGAATTTAATTTGCAACTCTTTGAAATGTGTGGATTAAAATTTAATTTAAACGTTAGCAAAGATGTGTGGATTAAGATTTAATTTAAACGTTAGCAAAGTGCGGATTTAAAAATTCTTGAATTAAATTTAATTTAAAGTTTTATAGGCTGGATTTTGTTTCATGTTTGTTTGAGTGACACTTACATAGCAACACTTGTATTTAAATTTACATTTTCATTGTATTTTTTAGTTTTTTTGGCAATGTATTTAAATTAAATCATTCGTTGTCTTTTAGTTTTCAAATGATACAGTACACCAACTTTCTACTTTTAAATGTGTTTACATTGGTCACTTTCATGTCTTTAGAGATGTACAAAGGCCATGTTCAGCTTCATGTGGGAGTTATTTATGGGAGGAACTTGATTTCACGAGTCAGATGATAGTTTGAAGCTTTTTTGGTTTGAAACTTGTGTTTCTACATAAATTGATTTTCACTATAGTCTAAGATTTTGATTAGTGCTGTTTTCCAGCCAAAATTCTGGCTTTGTTATAGGACAATCCTTAATACTGTCCCTTCGGCCCATCCCATTATTTCTAAGTACATATGCTAACTTAGGAAAAAACAAGGCACTTTCAGACAGATTAGTGAAAGTTGAGATGCAAGAGTATTTGAAAGAGAGTTGCCCTATAAGAGGAAGTTGACACTCACAAATTTACATAGAACGTCTAATGAAAGGTATGAAAAATATAAAAACGTCATTAAATTTTCATTTGAGGGCAAAAGAGATTTGAAATTCCAGGCCGGCTAGGATATGTTAAAAGTCACCTTTCGATTATTGAAGAAGTCAATGCCATGGTGTCTTTAGGTGGTAGGTGGTACGACAAGGTTAAGAGTGGTCCATATTGGATAGCATTAAAAGTCACTATTGGATATGACAGAATCATTTCTAGCCACATATAATCCAGTTACATATAATTGTTTATCGCTGATACTGCATTAAACAAACAAGGAAGCATCACGATTTCTTATATTTAATTTGTTTTGCGCGGATATCGGGCTGGAAAGGTTCGAGTAGTCAGCTGATTTACCGTACTAGTGAACCTTATAGCTTTTACTAATTACGCTTCTTTGAATCTTTATGGTTGTGTTTAACCTGCTAAGTGGGTTATAGGAATTGCGAGGCTAATCTAGCTTAACACTCAAGACTGTCATGCATATCACAAAGCCCCCCAAGATAAACAAGGGCAACTACCTAGCAGTAGTCCCTCACGAATTGCCTGTAAACGCGAAACAAATATTACTATTTGTGAATCTAAACCTCTGTTTTGATCAACATTTTGGGGAAAACCATTCCATGTGTCTTTGAAAATGAAATGTGTTGCTTTGCAAGATTCGTTTAAGAGTGATTTCTATCTCCATGTAATTTTATTCTTGGACATTAAAATTTTATTCATTTCGAATGATATTTATATTCTCATTTCAAATGATATTTATACTATTTTAGTTTATGTTTTATTTTTCAATGTAAAGTAATATGGACATTGAAGTTTGATTCATTTCGCTTGATATTTATACTATCATTTCTAATGATACTTATATTGTTTTATTTTAGGTTTTGTTTTTCAATGTAAAGCAAAGCAAATTTCAAACCACGAAGATGTTTTAGCCTTTGATTCTTATGGAATCCGGTGTTTGACATGTACATTACTATGAATATTGGATTCTTTCTAATCTATTTGATTGCTTTTTTTTTGTCTTGCAGCCAATAGGATTAAACCTGGGATTCATGTAACCTAGAAGAGGGTTCAAGGATATATTGTGAGAAATCACTGAGAGTTAAGGATATTTTGAGATGCATCTATTGCCTCTTTCTTTTTTCTTTACTCTTTCTTCTTCTCTTATGTTGTCTCCCCTCTCTTTCTTATTTATCCTCCTCTTCTTTTTTTCTTTCTCGTTTTCTCCTTACCTTCTTCTGATCACCATCATAACAAAATAATATTAATATTATAATATTGTTCATATTTTGATCAAATAAATTCTAGTATATCATTATGTATATTTTTTGTTTGTTAGGCAATATGGGTCCTCATATGACTAAGGGGCATCTTACCCAATAAGATCACCAAGAGATTGCACCTAGCTCGGGCCACACTAACCCTTAGCACGACTAAATTTTTTCCCATAAAATTTCAAATCAATAATTTTTTCACCACATAATGCCTTAATATAACACCTTATCAAAGTCTATTTTACACCATGTATATTATTATATTAATATAATTAAAATATAAAATATTATTCTCATTATTTAATGGTACCCTACATCTCCCTTTAATATAATTCCTTATCTTCATATGCCTTATTTATGACTTTATTATATATGATACCACTAACACTATTATTATTTATTAATATACTATTATATCAATATTATCATTATTATAATTTTCTTATCCTACCTTATATTATATTACTATGTCTATACTATTATTACGATTTTTTTATCCTTTAATTTTATGGTTTCTTTTACTTTAATTTAACCTTTTTAGTTTGTGGTTTCCTTAGGGTTTTTTATTTGTATTTACTATATCTTCTTGCGTCTTCGTCTTCATCTCTCGACACATCATTCTAAAGATAAATCATGATTTTGATTCAAAACATCGACTTAACAAAAATGAAATCTATAGATTATTTTTGGGTTCTACCATATATCGAATCAAAATAACTTCAAACTAAAATAATAATGCTAATTCATAATAGTGTTATATAGAGAGAGTAATACTAAGTTATTTCACCTAGAGTCACTCTCCAACCCAATATGGTATAGAAGTTGTAACATAAAGTAATGTTGTGTAAACATTTTGATTGGGTCAAAATAAAATAAAACTAAAAATAACCATATATCAAGTAAGAATAACTTCAAACTAAAATAATAAAAATAAAAATTGTATGTTATTATTATTGTTTTATTTATTTTTGTTGGGTAGTTAAGGTAAACTTGACTTGGTCAATTTAATGGTGGTTTCTAAGCTCCGGGTTTATAAGAACCGATGGTATTGACACATGGTATTCATGTGGGACATAATCGATTTAAAGTGATAATTTAAACTAGCCCGTATTTATATTAACTCCGGATCTACCAAGTGTTGAGAGAGATGAAATCTCTTTTCACTCTAAAAGAGGTTTGCATCTAAGATATTTGATCCCTCTTAGTGCATGGTAGATCCAGGGTTAAGATGGATCTAGGCTAGTTTAAGAAAAGAAAGAAAGGATATTTTGAGATGCATCTATGCTTTCATAAAGAGTGGAGTGTTTATTTAAAATGTTTATTCGAAAGTGTATTGTGAGTGATTCTCATGATAGCCTAATTAATACCACATTTGAGTTGGTCATCTTATTATCTATTAAACCCTATACAATCCACATTTCAACCCAAGAAACCCTTATTAACATCTAATTACAAAGTGATTATATTTCTATTATTATATTGTTATGTGGGATAGAACCCCACATTATCCCATTTTATTATAATTGTATCCTTGTCTCCTATATATATATGAAGGAGACCTAGTCTTAATATCATCACATATTGTCTTCTTCATTGAATGTATTGTAAAGAAAGGTTCCCCACTTCAAGAGGATTGTAATTATTGGTTTCTTGTCATTTTTAAGGTGCAGGGATCATAAAATTTTGTGTGAAAGCTCATGATCCTAGGGTTTTGCTACTTCAAACATGTTATCATGGACTGTTTGCTATAAAAAAATTTCTAGGAGGATTCATGGGGTGAAACTTGGAGAAGATTGAGAAAACATGACAAGAAATATTTCATTCAATTTTTAGATCTTGGTTCGTTATATTTTTTCAGATATGGTCCAAGGAATTTAGGGTTTTTGAATGTTTTTAAAGTCTATTTCAAAAGGTGAGTTCAAAATTTTCGTTATTCATTTTTTTCAGGCTTGAAACCATGAAACTAAGACCACATTGAGTAAAATATTGGTCAACGTATGGTTCAAAATACATATCTTGGCTCATTGTATTTTCAATGATATGCTCCAAAGAAGTTAGGGTTTCTATATGTTGGAGAATCCACAACTATTAAACAATTAACCTTATCCTTGATAAAAGTTTGTGATCTTATTTTAACTTCTTCTTATTATTAGTTAGGTTCTCTTCATCAAACAATTATCAAGAGCATAAACAACAAGGACAATTGACACACGAATTAGGCTCCATTCCAGGGAAAAACCCCTCCAAAAATCCCAAAAGAAATTATTCTCTTCTTATAGTATCGATTCAAATGAGAAATCCAAGACCCTAAGAGCAAAGTCAAGACCTCCTCCAAATATTGAATTGGCCCTCCAAGGATCTCTTCCAAATAATTCAAATATTGACCAAGTCAACAAATGTCAAATCTCTTCCAATCTGCTCCACTTCATAATTTTAACCTTCGACTTCAAACCTATAGTTCAATCCCGCAATTTTTGGCCTCCCAGTAGTTGCAGAAACCTTAACTTTCTCACGTGCGAGAGAGAAAAAAAAATGATGTTTTCTTCCTTTCCTTGATTTCTTCTTGATTCCTTGACCTTCATTTTTCTTTCCTTCTTCTTCCTCGAACTTGTCTTACGCATATCAAAAGTGTTTCTAATGAGTTCGAAGTAGCTTCTATATATATGCTTTTTATGAGGCTAAGCAGCTTCTTCAAGGCTGAATTCTCACAATCACATATTACAACTTGCCCAAATGGCTCCTATACAAACAATATTGACTCTCTTGGCTCATGACAATAAATCTTATGAATTGACAAAGCCTAGAAGCATGAAGAACATTCTTAACCTAGTTGACCAATCATGAGAAGCATGAAAACCATGCCTAAAAATAATAATTATATTATGAATTGACAAACCCTAGAAGCATGAAGAACATTCTTAACCTAGTTGACCAATCATGAGAAGCATGAAACCCATGCCTGAAAATAATAATTGTATTTCTTCTTTTTCTTGTTCAATAAGATAAACATAATGAAATGTGTACAATGAAGCTTACGATGACAAAATCTAGGTACATTTTCCAACACTTCTCTTAACTATTGAGGTATTCATAATTGTACAACCTAATCCAAGGATATTCTCAAACAAAAGAGTTGTCATAAGAAAAGTCAGATCGATAAGACATATTTTTAGAATCAACATCATAACCAACAATATCATCATAGTAAGGAATTTAGCTAAATAGCTCATTTTATTTTAGAGCATAATGTTGGGAGTGAGACGCTACACTACCTCTAAGGCACATAACACTTTGAGATTATCACTAGGTATGTCTTTTTAGGACATATTCATATCTTGGATTATGTATCCTCAAAGAACATTGGTCCTCTTAAACCACTCTTTCCATGGATACCTATCCAATCCTCAAAGAGTGTTGGACATCTTCCTACCTTGGATTCTATATCCTCAAGGAGTATCAATCTAAGATGCTTATCCAATCCTCCATTCTCCTTCCTAGTTCCTTCAATAAGACATACGGCTGTTAGTCCTAGTCTAGTGCATGACACATGGAAAATATGATGTATAACATCATTCCATCTAATATAGAGAGGAAATACTCATTCCCTCTTGATTAGAGAATATAACAATGCTCTTTCAACATTTAAGGAGACTTCTTACTCCCTCTTGAGCAAAAAGGAGATTCTTAACATCCTTTCAATTTGGGAAGTTAGCACTTTAATGTGCCTTCATCAATACGTCAACTCATTCTTACTTTTTAATTTTATCATATGGAGCCAAACCTCAAGTTGTGGTAGGGTTCATGCCATCAATGTTTCATATCAATCTTGCTGGGAGCAACCCAACTTGGTCCAATTTTGTTCAATGGCTCTGCATTTTGAGGAGTAGAGTGGGCAAAGTCCAAGAAGTTATATTTACCGCACGATGTTTAGGGGCTTTTGGGTGGGTCAAAGCCCCTCATTTTGTAATGGTTATTGGGTGTTAGTTCATTGTTATGTTGGATCCATGGTATGTGGACCATGGCCTTGTATAATAAAATCTATATAAGGAGATGCAATATCTCATTGAGGATAAAAATATAAGAGGGAAGTCATAAATGAATCATTGATATCTTCTGTCTTTAGTCTATATTTTGGGTTTTAGGAGAAGGCTCTTCAACTAAGTGCACAGAGGCCTTAAATATTCTATAACTAAGTGCAAAGACCACTTGCAATTCGGTGCATAGTTCGAACAAGTTGTATGTATTGAAGATCTACCTCAATAAAAGAAGAAGTTTTAGAAAAAGTTTATGTATATATTTCTATTATATGTGTTTGTACATATTGTTATGAATTCCTTTCACTGAATTATGTGAAATAATACATGCTATACTATTTTCTCTTATGTTTAATCGATAAGTAAAAATATGTGAAGTAAATCATCAACGCGAAGTTATTTATGCATGTGGAGTTGTAGATAGGTCTAGGGCATAAGTGGACATTAAAACCTTCAACATTTTGACTCACACATTAAAACCTTCTGCTGAAGGAGGATTATCTCAAGTTTTGTGATACCTGAATTTGTCAATAGCATATTCTCTGCAACAAAGTTGGCAGCCTAAAAGGATGCTATAGGTTGACTATTCCCTTTATTATAATTCCTTACCTTCATATGCCTTATTTATGACTTTATTATAGATGATACCACTAACACTATTATTATTTATTAATATACTATTATATCAATAATAATATTATTATTATAGTAATTTTCTTATCCTACCTTATATTATATTACTATGTCTATACTATTATTATATTATATTATTACAAATTTTTTATCTTTTAATTTTATGGTTTCTTTTACTTTAATTTAACCTTTTCAATTTGTGGTTTATTTAGGGTTCTTTATTTGTATTTACTATATCTTCTTGCGTCTTCATCTCATCTCTCGTCACATCATTCTAAAGATAAATCATGATTTTGATCCAAAACATCGACTTAACAAAAAATAAATCTATAGATTATTTTTGTGCTCTACCATATATCAAATCAAAATAACTTCAAACTAAAATAATAATGCTAATTCATAATAGTGTTCGACCTCAAATATAGAGACAATAATAGTAAGTTATTTCACCTTGAGTCACTCTCCAACCCAATAAGGTATAGAAGTTAACATAAAGTAATGTCATGTAAACATTTTGATTGGGTCAAAATAAAAAAAAAACTAAAAATAACCATATATCAAATAAGAATAACTTCAAACTAAAATAATAAAAATAAAAATTGTAT
>APFE030584060.1:13754-31987 GCA_000404065.3 Pinus taeda
AACATTATGGCCCCCCTTCGATCAAGGTCGCTTCCTGTCGACTTCAGCTCATTATCCAGGAAGTTGACCTAGAGACTCCCTTCAGGTGCCTTGGAGCCTGCATGCCTCAATGGTAGGTTCTTCGTGTTCGACGTGAGGTTTTCATTACTGGCCTCTGATCGAATGATTCTACGGTTGTTCGACGCCAGCTCACTGATTTGCACGTCGTAGATTGTACCTATAGTACCTTGAGGGCCATTGTCATTATTGGTGGTACCTCTCGCGTCTGTTAACAGTTTTCATCATTGACTGGTAACCAGACGATGTTCCTGCATGTTCAACTTCGATTCCCATATTCGCATGCTTGAACTTGTACTTTGTTCGGGTCAGGATGGAGCGCAAGACCTTGGATTTTGTCTGTTGGGATCTAGGTTGCGATTTTGTGGATTATTATGATTATTACATGACTCATTCACTGGATGGCTGCGACCATGCCTGAGTCTGTTTATCGATCCTCGCTGGATGGCTGCGTCCATACCTTGGATCTAGACTCTTATGTACTCTACTATGGATGGTTGCGCCCATACCACATATATCATGTACTTGAGATATCAGTTGTACTTCTCCATGCAGGTTTTCCAGCGACAGTGTTTTCGGTTGGACATGTTCTTGTAAATCATTTCACCCCTCTCTCTCTCTCTCTCGAGCCTCATGCTTTAGGGGGCATCTGTTACACAGCGATTTGTCACCGTCCCTGTTACCCCTCTCCCACATCTTGGAGGACTCATTCCAGGACCTATGAGAAGTGACATGACCTACAAACACTTGCATTACATTCCCCTGAACATGAACTTCATTTGCTCTGAAGACATCTCCTGCTAAAAACCCATAAAAATAGTCGTTTTTCCATTGGCGCGGTTCCACAGTGTAACACTCGCGCCAATGGGGGAAATCCTCCAAAGAGGGCGCACTAGTTGGTGCTCTGTCACAAAGTTGCACTCACGCCAACCATAATGGGTGGTGTTTTTTAACAAACCAATAGCGGAAGATTCATCCTAACCAACTCCTGGACTGAATCTATCTTGAGTTGGGTGGTTAAGCTTCAAATCTCCATAGAGGGGAAGTGGTTTTCCACCTCTCATAGAAGCTTCTTTAGTGATAAAGCCAATCCCATGAATATTGTGGATGATCCCAACTCCCCCTTCTCCATCTATAAAAGCTTGTCCATTTTCCTTAGGCAAGCTAGTTCCATAGTTCCAGAGATTGAGAATTGTCAAGTTACCAAGAGCTTCATGCTGCAAGAGCCTTCTTCATTCCCATAAGGCCAAATCTAAGTAAGGCGATTCTTGTCCCATAATCAAGGAGAGAGAGGCTTGTTCCCATTCCCAACAAGCTTTGCAAGACATGTGCTGCTGATCACCTAGCCAAAGGAGGATCTAACATCAGAACTATGGTTGTATTCTTCTTTGTTTATCATTAATAAACGACTATTGTTATGGTTCCACTCTTATTGTTCTTTCTGATAATGATGAGTTATATCTTTTTTCACTGATATATAGTTGCATCTATTGGATTTTATGCTTGTGTTTGTGTCATTCTTTGTATGTGTAGGTGTCCATTCACGGAGATCGTGGGGATCGTGATCTGGCAGAGCAAAGAAACGGGAGTGTCACCTCTTCTACAAGCACTAGCGTTGGAATCCAGGTAGGCCCTCATTATTGGTATTTAATTTGAAATTAGGAACTTGCGTGGTAGCGTTGTATGATTGTTGCTAGACCCGGTCTGGGCTAGTAGGGATCGCCTCTGTCCACAGAGGGGATTTACCTCCTTAACACAAACATGAGCTCATGGAGATTCAGCTCATCAAGGAAAGGAGGGAGGATGAAAAGGCCAAGGTTTTACTTGATGAATCATATGGAGAATATGAAGACCAGCTGAAGGAACAGGTTCCAAGAAGAAGACCAAGGACTAGAGGGCTAAAGAGAGCATTGGAGCAAGAACAGCAGAGAGAGGTTGAGCTAGCTAAAGAGCTCACCCTAAATGAACAATTTGCCAACATGGTCAATGAGAACCGGGAGTTTTGGCTTGAGAGGGTGAACAACCATCCTGAAAAACTCTTGGAAAAGGTCAAAAGAGACATTGACATTCAAAGAAAGATGGCAAAGCATTATTGCCGAAGAAACCAAATGGAAAGGGCAAAGCTCAAAGCTACTAGGGCAAGAATTGAAGCCCTAACTCACAATGAGGAGAAAAAGAATCTTGACATGCTTGTAAAGGCTTCACCCCATGCCTAGCCACCTCAAACATCAGCTTATTGAATAATTTTGAAGACCCTTGGCTCAATTTTTGTCATCTTTCTTTCGTTGTCTTTTTAAGGCAATTTTTATATCAACAGTTTGGTCAAACATGTAGTGCCCTAGGCGTTGCGCACTTTTTGGAGGAATGGCCACCACCATTGGATTCATAAGGACCAAGACGTCCAAGAAAACCATGTTTCCAGCCCTAGAAAGCAAAACTGGTCGGTGGAAAAGGCAAAAAACCACCAAAAAATCATGTTTCTGCCTCTTTTCTGGACCAGGCACTGCGCGTTTGAGTTGTCTTGGGAGAATGGAATTTTGGAGGGGCAAATCAAGCCCATTTTGAAAACCAATGGCAGGTTTGGAAACTAGATAGGATAAGATTTCCACTGAGCTATCCTGGGCTAGATTTGGACATCAACAAAGCAGGTAAAAGTCAGCTTGAATATGGCGCTGCGCGTTTGACACTAGCGTTGCGCGTTCGACAGTCAGCCCAGATTTTCACTGTTTCTCTCCAAATTTATTTTTACATATGGGAAATTAATGTTTTACTGATGTAATTACTAAGTATGATGTAATTATTATGTTTTTACTATTACCTAGGGTAAGTACATTAGGTAAATAGCCTCCATGACTTGTAATTAATCAATTTGCCCGAGTTAGGGATGAGTCACTTTGACCACCCTATATTCTAGCTATTAGTTCAGTTTTTGTTGCAACTGCTCGTCCTCTCATGGATTCGACCCCTAAGGCTAGGATGAGTTGGTTTAAGGCCTATATTATGTAACTTCTTAGTCATTCTACAGGTTGGACTCTCTTAGATGTTGTAATAGTGTTTCAGACTTTGACATTGAATATATTGGATGAGTTGCAACTATTTTGGTGGGATTCTTGTGGCATGGTATTTTGATCTTGTTTCTTCTTCGGTTTCATATGTTTGAATGTTTTGTACCTCTCATGATCCATTTCTCTAAGTATGTTTGATTTTCAAGGTGTGATAAGCAGAATTCATCTTGTATGCTCTGTTTTGGGAAAATCATCATAGATTGTTTCATTTCTTCAGTTTAATAAGAATTCATTGATCTTCATGCTCTTTTTGGCACCTCACTAGTCTAAATCATCTCATCACTATACTACAAAAGTATTAAAGTAACTTGCCTACCTTGCCCCATCAAATGTCTACAATTTTGATTCTCTTGTGCCCTGACCTAGTTCACTCTCTGACCTTATTCACTCATTCAGTGACTATCCCAGCCAAATCAAATCAAACAAACCCAAAGATATTATATCTAGCCTAAAACCCTAATCTATCCAACCCTCTTGGTTGTGATCTTTTGGAGAGAGCTCTCTTCGACTTGGTAGGGCTAGCTACCAAGTCAAAATATTGGTCTGTGGTAACCTCAGCTGGACTCTTCCTTAGCCTTGGAGATCTAGAGGAGTGATAACAGAGCCAACATGTCAGACCAGTTGTTAAAGATGGAACAACAAAATAAAAACTAAATTACAGAGCATAAAACATTCAACAATAATGAACAACTCTCACACACCAACTCAATCTTATTTCATTAACATAGGCATATATTTATACATGAGGAGAGGTATTGGGATTTTGTCAACTCCGCAAATTTATCAATCAATAACTCCACAAATCACTTCATAATTCTCTCAACAACTATCCATAAATCTCTCACCTGTCTTTCCACTAATTTCTCCATAAATATCTCACTAAAAACAACGACTTTAATTATTGAATATTTGACAAATGATCCATTATTCCATCATTTCTCCCCCATAATGATGATTTGGAAATATTCCAACATCATCTCTGAATTTGCAGAACTTTTCCTTAAACAGTGCTTTGGTTAATATATCAGCTCCATGTTTATCTGTTATGCAATACTCAATCTCGATCACTCCTTGTTGAACCAGATCCTGAACAAAATGATAATGAATATCAGTATGCTTGGTCTTCTTATGGAAAACTGGATTCTTGGTCATCTCAATAACACTTTGATTATCACACATCAACTGAGTGGGTTGCTTTTGTTGTTTATGTAGGTCATCTATAATTATTCTTAACCAAACTGTTTCACATGCTACTGTCATTGTCGCTTTATGCTCTGCTTCTACTGTCAAGAGAGAAACTGTTGATTTCTCATTAATACTCCAAGCAATTGTCGTTGAACCCATATTTAATGAATACCCTAAAGTTGATTTCCTGTCATTCATACATCCAGCCTAATATAAATCTGCATAACCAATCAACCTAAAATCTTCTGTAGACCTGTATACCAAACCATAACCAATTGTTCCATGCAGATATCTTAAAATCCTCTTTGCTGCTTTCCAATGCAATTCCTTAGGTTTTGCCATAAATCTTGATACCATACTGACTGCAAAAGAAATATATGGTCGAGTTGTAGTTAAGTAGATCAAACTTCCAACCAATTAACAATACAAAGTAACATCAACTGAATTAGAGTCATCATGTCTGTATAACTTCAACCCAACTTCCAAAGGAGTTGACGTGGGCTTACAACTCAACATTCTGAACTTCTTCAAAATGTCCCAAGTATACTTGGCTTGTGACATGAAAATACCATCTTCCTTCTACCAAACTTCAATACCCAAGAAATAATGTAACTCACCGAGATCTATCATCTCTAACTTAGCAATCATATGTCACTTAAACCTTTGAAACAGTTTTATACTATTCCCTATATAGATCAAATCATCAACATATAAGACAACTATCAGAATGTCATGTCCTGACTGAAAGATATAGAGATTGGGCTTAGATAAATTTTTAACTAAGCCATGGTCCTAAAATACTTATGAATTCTTGAATACCATGCCCTTGGCACTTGCTTAAGACCATACAAGGCCTTCTTCAACTTATAAACATAATATTCTTTTCCTGGCACTTCAAAACCTTCAGGCTGCTCCACATAAATTTCTTCATCCACATAACCATTTAGAAAGGTTGATTTAACATCCATTTGAAAAATTGGCCACTTGTACTGTGCAACTAATGCAAGAACCATCCTGATTGTATCCAAATTTGCCACTGGGGTAATGTCTAAGTATAATCAATTCCTTATTTTTGTGCATAGACCTTTGCAACTAAACGAGCCTTATACTTATCAATTGTGCCATCTGATTTATACTTAATTTTATAAACCCATTTAGTGCCAATTACATATTTTCCCTTTGGTAATTTGACCAAGTCCCATGTATCATTTTTTACCAAGGCGTTCATTTTTGCTTCCATAGCTTCATTCCATTCATTTTTTCTTGATGCTTTTGCATAATCATGTGGTTCATCCAAGAATCATCACCAATATTCACTGCATCGTTCATCAATTCAAATTGTACCTGTTCTGGATGATAGACTCCCTTCTCATCAAACACAACATCTCTGCTTATTATCACCTTCTTTGCCTTTGGATCAAACACCATGTAACTTCTTGTTTCAATATTGTATCCAATAAAGATACACTTCACACTCTTATCGTCCAATTTCTTCCTCTTTCCCTTAGGCACATACGCATATGCAGTACAACGAAAAACTTTCATATGTGCAACACTTGGTTTGTATCCTGACCATGCTTCTTCTGGAGTCAAATCCAATGTTGCCTTTGTAGGATATTGGTTAAGAGTGTATACTGTTGTCTGTACTGCTTCAGCCCAAAACTCATTTCCAAGTGACTTAGTTTTTAACATGGTTCTAGCCATTTCAACTATGGTTTTATTCGTCCTCTCTGCAACACCATTTTGTTGAGGAGAATATGAATTAGTAAATTCCCACTTTATTCCATTCTTCCTACAATAATTCAAAAACTCATTTGACTTGTATTCTCCCCCATTATTTGTTCTTAGGGTGAGAATTTGTAGACCACTTTTCTTTTCAACTAAAGCCTTAAACTCAAGAAAATGAAAAAACACTTCAGACTTCTCTTTTAGAAAATACACCCATGTCTTCCTAGAATAATCATCAATGAAAGCAAGAAAATAGCATGCCTTTCCAAAAGACAATCTCCATTGGAGCACATAAATCTGAATATACCAATGTTAGACATTCTCTAGCCTTCCATGTTCTATCTGAGAAAATTTCCCTGTGTTGTTTCCCAAAAATACGCCCTTCACATACATCATCATCCAACTTGATATAAGGAAGACCATTCACCATGTTTTTCTTTCTTAACAACACCAAACTCTGAAAATTTAGATGTCCCATCCTATAATGCCAAAGCTTACTATTTGTATCTTCTGTTGTATTCAAACTTTGTGAATTACTTGAATCAGAGGAGAGCTTGAAATTTTGTCTTCACTCATTTCACCTCTTGCTACAACTACGTTTTTATTCAACTTATCCATGATTAAGCATTCTTTATTATCAAACACTAACTTGTAGTTTTTCTCCATCATTTGTCCTACAGAAAGTAGGTTCTTCTTCAATGCCGGTGTCAACAAATTGTCCTCAATTAACTTCTTATTTCCATGTAATGCTGGTAATGCAATTATGCCTTTCCCTTTCACCTCAGAAACACTATCATCACCAAATATGACTTTACCAGAATAATTGTCATTAATTTTGGTAAACAACTCCTCTTGAGATGTCATATGAGTTGAACATCCTAAATCAATATACCATGCTCCACTTTCTTCACTATGTGCCATCAAACTTGAGGTGAATAACTTCTCATTCCTATTTTCTTCAACAATTGTATTAGCACCTTTTCGCTCTGTATTTCGCATTTTTTGCATAACAATCTCTTTCAAGATGGCCAAACTTTTGGCAATAATAACACTGTGGTCCTCCTCCTCTTCCTCCATTTCTGCCTCCATCTCTTCCTTGTCCTCTTCTGCCAGATCCATCTCTGCCTCTTCTTCTAAACTGGTTGGGATTCCTGCCTCTACCTCTTGAATGTGATGTATTTCCTTGTGAACTTTGTTGATTTCTATTTTGATTCTGATTATGATATTGACCCCTACTCCTTCCTGTTTCTCTATGCTTTGCGGAAAAAGGCATGTTCAACTTGCTCAGATGGTTGATTCTCTTCAACAGTTAACAAGAATCCACTTAATTCATCAATTTTCATAGTATTTAAATCTTTGGAGACCATAATATTGGTAGTGACCATCTGAAACTTAGGCAGAACACTTCTTAAAATCTTCACAACTAGCCTTCTTTCTAGAACATCTTCACCTAATGTACTCATTTGATTAACAAGATCTTGCATTTTTGTGATGTAATCATCTATGGATTCATTACTTTTCATATGGGCATTTTCAAAATTGCTCCTTAATATTTGCATTTTAGCTACAACAACACCTTCAAATGTGTTCTTTAAGATATCCCATGCTTCTTTAGATGATATTGCACCACTTATTCTTGGAAATATAGATTCTTCAAGAGCGTTGCCTATAAGTGAAAGTGCTTCATTATCTTTCTTAATAAGTTCCTTAAGAGATTTCTTTTCATCATCACTTAATGCTTTGAATTCATCAGGAGAAGGCATATTGTATCCATCAGTTACAACTTCCCACAAATCTTTAGTGCTCAATATAGGTTGCATATGTTTGCTCCAATAAAAATAGTTTCTACCAACAAGTTTAGGCAATACAATACTGCTTGTAGACATGATGAGAGTAAGAGAGAGTGATAGAGAGAAAATGAAAAAGAACACAATGTGTCCCACTTCAACCTGGGACAAGAACCAAATGTCCCAAAAAATTGGGACTCAACCACCACCACAAAATATCCTTTTTGTTACTTGGAAGAGTACAATATAACGCAACAAATGCACAATTATAACTCACTCTCAATTTCAACTCGGTTACAAATCCTTCCTCAAAATATCCTATGAAGGAGTTTATAAAAGTGCCCTCAATTTTAGAACTCAAAATACAAACTTAATATTTAAAAAGAATTAATTAATCCTCTCTCTCCTTATTGACTCATTCTCTCTCGTTATTCACTCCTTACATTTACAAATAAAGCAAAGTATATCATCCAAAAATTATATGGTCTTGTAATGGTCTTCACAATTAACAAGGAGGGCTGCCAAGCAGCAAGTCCCTGCCAATGCAAAAAGTCGCAAAAAGTCTTGCAGAAACGAAGGGAACAGTTCAGCTTCATTTGCCCGAGTATCATTCATTCTGACATCTTCGGCAACTTCTTGAGCAATGATACCAGCTGACATCTCCGACAACTTCTTGAGCAATGATACCAGTTGCTGCTACCAAAGAATCAGTGGGAGTGGATTTTCCTGCCACACAAAAAAGCACCAAGCTCATAGTCAGACATTTTGAAAAATAAGATGCATACTCAGAGGTCAGGCATTTTGAAAAATAAGATGCATACTCAACTGTTGCTACCAAAGAATCAGTGAGTCTGCACATACAGTGAATTTTCAGGTGCTCAATACAGATCCTATTGTTGGAAATTCAAACAAGATAATTAGGTCTGCAAGAATGTTTAGCTAGTTGTTTTTGTACATTATACGACTTTTAGAAAGGATCCAACGTGTATGCTTTATTTACTATTTTAAAATTTGTATTACTAATGTATACAGGAAAACCCTAGGACTAGTTTTACAGTGCAGATTATGTTCTTGGCGAGTCTGGATTGAGAGGAATTCATGCAAAAAAAATGGTAGTCTTGTTGTTAAAACAAATTCACGCAAATACACTAGAATATTGGTTAGAGTGGTGATTTAAATCTTAAGTACTATGCCCAAAATCATGTGACTATCTTTGTCTTTTTTTCATATCATCTATTTGGTTAATGACCATGCTAATGTTTGAACAAACTCTTCTATTAATACGTTATAAATGCATTAAGCCTCAAAAGGAAACTAAGCTCTAATGAGTGGAATGTCTGGGATTGGGATTGACTTTTGGTTTACATAAGCCGGGCCGGATAAGAACTAGCTGATAGAACTAAACTAGCAACAGACCTTGCCATAGCAGTCGGATCTACTAAAACCCCTATTATTATAATAGCTTACATGGAGAAGTTTGCACCTATGTATAGGTTCCTAGACGACAAAGCCCCTACCCCAAAGGCGGGTCTCCAGAGCTCTCCATTACACTTGATGAGCCCTGTTAAAGCCAGAATATCACATCCTACATTTTTCATATATACGTGTTGCTCCTAGGATCTAATTAACTAGCTCTTGCTCCTAGGGAAGTCTCGTACAGCCTCGGTATGCAATATAGCCTAGATACGTTGAACAACCGGGCCTACTACACCTCTGACTATATGAGCTCGGATGGAGACGTTAGAATCGCATGGAGAATTTTTCACATACTATGTTGCCATGGAGACGTCCTCTGGCCATGCATGATCCTAGGCCCTACCAGAAACAACCCACAGGCCAGCGCATATTTATGTCCTATATACTTGTTCCTATACGATACTTGCATCAATATGTTTACACTTCGTTTTAGCATATCTACTAGTTAACATGAGATCTAACCATATATATCTACGTTATTTTGGCAATTAGTGCCAGTATATAAGTCCATAGGATCCACCCCGAAGAGAGTTGGGGAGGGTAAGCGCATGGGACCATACTGGCATAGAAGGCATAGAAACGTTTGCACATAGGTTCCTAGACGATATAGCCATCATCATCTCTATGTCTCACATCGCATATATACGGGGCTCCTACTATGATATGATATAACCGTCATACATATAGGTATTGTGCCCTAGGACCCAGGCCCATCATAACTAGGCGGGTATGCAGCCCTTGCGCCATAATCGGGTCTACTGAAAACAAGTACCGTCCTTGGCATGCGCGACTCCATGCGAGAAAGGGTGATCTTGCTACTCCACGCTGCGATGACAGGTGGCGAAGAAGATACCTCATAAAAGTACCACAACCCTCAAAGCACGTTTAAGAAATCACCTTCAACAAATGTCATATATGGCTTGACACTTAGTCAATATGCATTCAAATGCCCATGCAGGCTGGCAGCAATGCTTAGTTTTATACTTTTGGTCACGTTTCAAGAATTTTAGTTTTACATCCATATCTGAGTGGTTCAGTTTTACATTCATATCTGAGTGGTCTCATAGGAATTAGATAACGGGAATTACAGGGTCGTGAGATGTGCTTCGTAAATATCCTGATATAGTGATCTGCAACCTATGTTTTCTCCTTTGAATTTCTGGATGGAGCACTTTTTAACCTCTGATATCCTCTGAACAACATGCTTTCAGATAATAATACAATTGATTCTTGAAATCCCTTGGTCATTTACATCTCTTTCTGATATTAGTCTGTATATATTGTGCAACATATATTCCTAGCAATCATGTGTTTGAACTTCTTGAATTGCAAACAAAGAAGATGACCCAGAGGATATTGAAGCGAGCTATCAATATCTACAATCGATATGGTGTGAAGGCAGAAACCCATGTCGTCATTGGTAAGGCCAAGGAGAGGATATATCAAGCCGCAGCCAAATTGGGGGCACATTTTCTAGTTGTGGGTAGCCATGGACATGGCAGTTTTTTCAGGTATTTAATTACACTTGTCCTCAACGTCTATGCTCTTCGGCCTTATTTTGATGATGAATTGCGCTCTTAATTAAGTCGGTGTCAGTGTTATTGACAATTTGCAGAGCAATCAAGGGAAGTGTGAGTGATCACTGTGCTTAGAACGCTACCTACCTCGTGGTGGTCAACAAAAAGGTCCTTGAAGGGTAGAGAGAAGCAATTCAATCTTGTGCCTCTTGCTTCCTTCCGTGGCTGAAGGAAGGATTCTGAGCCTTTGGCATGCAGAAGGTTTTGTGAAGCTTGAGATTAAGTAGAAGCATCTTTAAAAGTAATTGGAGTATTGTAACTAGTCCAGTGATGTATGATCTCTTTAGCATGTAAGGAGGATTCAAGTTGTTGCGGGGAGGAAAGAAGGGCAGCGCCTATTACTTAGTCTTGACTGCAAATATAGATGAGAAGAGTAGCACCACGCAGCTAGAGCGAAGGTAGAGTAAGCAGTACAACCAGTTGAATCCATGTTGTTAGTTGGCAGTTGATTGAACCCGCATAGGTTGGCCCAGCAGCTAAGAAAGCAAAGGCACGGGTTCCAGTTCTAGCTCCAAAGACAGTTCGCCTTGAAACAGAAACTGTGTAACCCTATCTCTACTTCTTCATATCCTTTTCCATAATTCATAAATTCAACTTCTGCATATGCTTTTCCATAATTCATAAATTCAAATCATAAATATCTGTATATTTTTAAAAAAATTATTTAGAGCTGAATTTATGAAATTTAAATTTTAAAATCAAAAATAAAACCCAATTCATTCATTTTTAATATGGCATGTCTAGTGAAGCCAAGGAATTGCGAGGACAGCCCAGAGTACCCAGAATCCGGGGAAAAAGTATTTGCTATGCGGAGTCAAAAAATGAATTCAGTGGGGTAGGAGAGGAGGGAAGCCTGCCATTCCACTCAAGCAGGCAGGACTCTACGGAGCTTTGGAATAAACGCCAACCAGAAGAATTCATATTGGCAGGGGCTACCGAAGGAATGAAATCCTCCTAGTCTCTTCAAGGATTTCTGTTAGGTCACTCAGTCTTTTCAAGGTTTATGTCAGGTATTTTGCATTCGCTCTGCAGTTCTCCATAATCAATTTGTATCCCTGTAGCATCCAAAACAATTTTAGGTTAATTACAAGTGCTATGTTTCGTTTAATTTGAATTACATGCATATCCATTGTCAGCATTCAGACTTCAAAGCTGGTTTCCCACTGAATTAGTATGAAAATGAATTTTAACAGCTTTCTCTATTTCATTGATGCTACTTACGATTTATGCATACGATTCTTGTCAAAGTCACCTGCAAGAACCTAGTAGCTTCTTCCATCTCTAAATGATGAAGGCTGAACTGGGATTCCTATCAAAGTTGCCTGTGGGAACTGATTAGCTTCTTCCATTGTGGCATAGCCGAGATAGTCTCAGAGATGGCTTACGAGAGGGAAGAGATCCTAAATAGACAATGATCCCAGCGCGCCCGCATGGGAATCTTCATGCAAGGCCTCCTCTCGCCATGCCCATGAGCCCTCCTCTCGCCACGCTCAACTTCATGCAAGCCACCTGTCTTTCCATCTTCATGCGTCTTCATGCAACAAACAAAGTTTATAAAACCTTTTTATAAAACGTAGGCAATGAAAAAATAATAAACATTAAAAGTTACATAATTAATGTTAGCATTAATTCAATTGTTAGTTTATGGGAAGTAAACGGGAAGTAAACTAATGAATATAACCTATGTTTTTGCCTCCCTGCCTCGGGAAGAGGCCAAATAAGATGGTGGAAGAGGTTGCAGTGTAAATTATTATGAGCTTGATTACAAACTTTGGTTATTTGTTATTGTTGAGCTGTTGAACTAATGCTTACGCCCAGCATTTCGATTACTATAGTCCCTGGCCATTGCCAGATGGTAGGGACTAAAAATACAAAACTTTCCAATAATTATTAAGAGTGCTCTTCATAATTATTTACGTTAGTGTTCTCCACCAATTTCACACCTTTAATTTCACACCATATCATATTGTATATAAATGTAATATTGTTGTGGGCATACGGAAAATTAAAGGATGGATTTATATGAATTTAACGCGTGGATACACAACACATCCAATGATGCTTTGCTCAAACAGAAATCAGTGTACATAGTGTTCAACGCCCAGTGCTTAAGTATTCACAAAACTCAAGCATGCAACAACTTTTTATGCAGACAGATTTCTCCATGACAGCTCCGCACAGAGATCCTTCTCACAGTCAAACATTGCAGGAAGAGTCATTCACACATTGGTCTCATCTGCAACGCTTAAACTCTGCGCATTAAACTCTGCTCCTACTCCACGCTTGCAACTCCTCGTTTTTTGCTCCTCTTCACTGCTCCTCTTTGTAGGGAAGCTCTCAGGCATTCATACTGATCCTCATGATTTTGCTCAGTGCAACAAATTTTGCAAAAATATATATCAGTACATGCAGCAGTTCTTCACAATTAAGAAAAAATAAAAATTGTACCAGCAAACCTCACGAAATATTCTTCACAAATTATGTGTTGCCAGATTCTTACAACTCTTTACAATGCAATACACTCCACCACATATTATGCTCACGATTCAAACTAGGATTCACAAATATTTCATCGATTTCACAAACTCTCAAAGCTCTGGCTATGATACCAAATGAAATATGGAACAATACAATAAAAAGTAAATTACAAAGCATAAAACATTCAACAATAATGCACAGCTCTCACACACCAACTCAATCTTATTTCATTAACATATGCATATATTTATACATGAGGAGAGGTATTGGGATTTTGTCAACTCCACAAATTTCTCAATCAATAACTCCACAAATCACTCCATAATTCTCTCAACAATCATCCATAAATCTCTCACCTGTCATTCCACTAATTTCTCCATAAATCTCTCACTAAAAACAACAAGTTTAATTATTGAATATTTGACAAATGATCCATTATTCCATCAAGTTGAAAGGTCTTCCTTCGCTTGCGAGTTGATCCAACACAATCACCCAACTCAGCGGGAAGGTTTGTGTGCTCTCTTGAAAGTTTTTTGCCCTGAAGATAACAAGTTTTGTTCCACTAACATTGCTCAACACTATTGTCTATGGATCAGTATGCGAAACAATCCAGTGGATCATGTTCGCGCATGGAAATGTGGGATACCTGCATGCAATCCAGTACAAGCCATACTTGTGTATGTTGACATAGACCCTGCGGTCTGTTTGTGTTAAGATATGAATTATAGAATTCACCCTTCCCCACATTAATTGTCAATCTGGGGCTCATCTTGTCATTTCAAGGCTACTGCGCAAAGTCTATGTAGGCTACAGTTTCCCTACCCAGCGTTGAAAATTAACTATAAATTCATTAATGTGTAATAAGGAGCAATACTGTAACAACAATAAGAGTAACAACAAGTAATAATTGTAACAACAATAAGAGTAACATCAGTAAAGACTCACAACAAGCACTGATAAACATTCACAACAATAATAAACTTGCAGAAATCAACGTAACACACATCTAATCCACCAGCACATGGTCACGAGAGTGGGCCCAACTCTCTGATCAGGGTTGTGGCAAAAAGATCAAAGGCTAGATAATACTCAAAAGATCAAGATTGCATTAATCAAAAGGAAACTATTGATGTTTTTTATTACATTCTCAAAGGAAACCTTCAATATCTAATTTCTCCCTATATGCATTATCTCCCTTTTCTCTCTGATTTATTTATTTTAAATATACAAACAACAAAGGGAAATTTACAACAAAATGATTTCCCATACAATTTAGATTCATTACAAAATCTCAACAAGAAAGATGCGATCTGAGAGATCTTCCCATCATGATTAAGCTAGAACAAGTCAAATATGATTATTGTAATTGGGCAATTTGGAAAACAGTCACAACAGAAAATCTGCAAATATGTCCTTCGAACAACCTTGGTTTTCTGTTAATCCATATCGAATTATGGAAAGTTGCTCATTTGGAAACAGATTTGGTCTATTATGCACAAAACCCATATCTCAAATTTTCAATATTCTTCTTCGTTTTCCATAAACGTCCAACGCAAAATTGTCGCTTTTTATTCCAACGAATGTCTGAGTTCGAATTTTTTATTATGAACTGAAGATCAAATTTGCAATCTAAAAGGGGTCTTAGAGGCTAAAATCGTGAGTGATGTTATAATAAATTCATCAATAAACCATAATTGGAAAAATCATGCATAATAATCATCAATTTATTAAAAATAAAGGAGAACAAATATTACTTGTCCACGAGAGCATAAAATATTATAAATGGAATTATATATTAAATTATGATAAATAATGTGATAAAAGAATAGTATAAATGGATGAAATGGATGTTAAGAAGTGATAATAATAATGACAAATTAGTAGCCCAACATCTCCCCCAAACTGAACATGTTGCATGTCCTCATGCAACCGAATACTTCTGTATTAACCAAGTTGTAATACAATAATCAAAATGCTCGCCCCAGTTCATGATATTGATGGAACAAAAGGTCTCTTCCCCAAATGCTTCTTTAAAACAATAGTTGTTAAATTTTATCATTGTTGGTGAAGCTGTAACAATTTTCATATTTACTTTCAATCATATGAAATTGCAGCAAAGTATGATACAAGTAAAAACAAACTTCATTAACCATTTTCTCAAAGATTTCAAACCAGATTTTGTTGAATTTTTGCAAGCAAATTTCTACTATATCAATGCTTCTCCAAACCGAAAATCAAATCTATATGATGCACAGATCTCGAGATATCAACAAAATGTCTGTAGGTAATGATGTTTAATTTTTCAAAAATTGTAAATCAGTTTTGCTTGAAATTTGACGTGTTTGTTCTTATTACCTCAATACTTCCCCACACCAAAAATCAAAGCAATCCAATGAATGAATTTCAATATATCAGCAAAATGGTTGTAGGTAACAGTGCATGATTTTTGGAATTTACCAATTGGTTTAGCTTAAAATTTTCTTAGATAATGATACCTCTTTGTTGTCCAAAAATCACAACAATCCAATTGATAGTTTTAAAGATATACACAAATCAATTTATGCACTGTAAAAGAAAATGAAATTGTATACCTTAAATGAGGAAGAAATGAGAAAACATTCATCATGCATAACAACTCTTCCCCCAAACTAGAGAATTAACATGCCCTCATGTTACACTAAAAAGCAAATTGAGTTGGTTGCTACAATTGTTGATGTATAAAAACATGAAATAAGGGAGGTTTTGAGAATGAATAAGGAGGTTGATGGATGATAAAGAATATTAATGGCATGGTCGCGATGAATAATTAATGAATGTAACACTCCCCCAAATTGAAAGCTTTTATGTTTCTGAAAAATGGAAAGTGGTAAAGAAGGGGAAATAATGGTTGAAAAATATGAGTGAATAATGCTCAGTGGTTTTTCATGACATTCTCCTAAACTTTTAATAAATCAAAAAACTTATGTTATTTTACCTCAAGTTTTACCTCCGTAAAAATGTGGAATGGAATGTATGGATTGACATTTGTTGAGGCTGATGTAGGTTGAGCTGATGCTGAAAGTGATGCGAAAGGTGGAAGTCGTGCACACTGAAATAAAGTAATCAGAAAGTGTAGTAGGATTTCCCTCCCCCAAACTGATTAGTTTCCCTGTCACACATCTCTGAGTATCCTTAATCAATAATTTCAATTATCTTGAATTCAAAATCAAAATTAGACCTCTTTATTCTACACCAAAATAGTAGTGTTGTTAAGCTATGAATAAATGGTAACTGATTGGGTAAAGCAACTATCTTTGGTTAAAGATATGATACTTGTAGAATAAAGGAATGATAGATTAGATGATACAAAATGACAAATATCAAATATCCTAAAAGTTCATCCCTGACGTGTAAAGTAAATATTTATAACTCAATAATAGATATAAACAATAACCACCATCATCTAAGAATTGATTAAATATTACCCCATTAACCATGAGCTCTAGCAAACCTTGTATATGCAACAGTGGGATTTATCGGCAGTTAGTTTTGAGAAAACAAGGTAACTAAGTAGATCATAGTATTGAATTAACTTCTATACAATAGGCATGGCCACTGTTGCCAGCAGGTGTCCAGAGCCTCGACAGGGCTGTTGTTTAACCCTGTCATGCGGAAAGAGTTATTTTTGCGGACAAACCTAACCTCCCTAGGAGTCTAAGACTCTCTAGTGACAAACAAACCAAACAAGAGCAATCCTTCTCTAAACACACATTATTCTATGAGAACTCAAGTGTTTTCCGATCTTACCTTAGGTCCAACGCTCGTTGTAGCAGTCCAACCTTGCTGATCCAGATGAGCTCCTCCTTCACTTTAAGACCTGCATACACTAACAAAGCAAACGATTACATAACACCTTAATATTCATCATAAAACAAAGCATATTCATCACATAGACCAAGGAGTACATGAAATAATTCATTAACAACAAATCATTGAGAAGAATGGACTTATTTGTTTTAAGGAAACAAAAAAGGAACCATTACAACCTGAGCCTTGGTGTTGTGCAAGCTCCTCCCAGGGTCCAACAAGAGATTTCCTCTACTTTGACAAGCTCACCCACTCCCAATATGGCAACAAGGAAGGATAGGGATCTCTCCTCACAAGTCAACAATGGAAGTCCTAATTCCAGCAGCATTTACCCTTTAGAATGTTCAGCTTTCAACCTCCCCTCCTTTGGCCCAAGGCCTGTATTTATAGTATTCTAGAGGAAGTTATTCAGTTCCAACATCAATGGGATACTCCCTCTTTTGGATGGGGTAGCTCCTCTCTTGATGGGATAAGTTCCTCTATCATAGGGGAGCATGAACCATCTGGAGGCGCTCAATACACGTCAAACACTCTTCTAGAAGGCTCTAGAAGTGACCACAAGTAACTTTTTAGAGATGAAACTCGCGCCTTTTGACCTTTACAGGGGTACGCACCCAACCTTTAGCTTACAGAGCGTATAAATACGCAGGTACAGTGTGTTTAGAGTGCGTACACGCAGGCAAGGTAGAGAGAACCTGCGTACCCAGAGATAAACATGTTTTTAAGTGACTTTCTCTCTTTTTGAAGTTTTGACATGAAGAGCAGAGGTATGGGGCTTGACAAGGAGGACAATATGGCTTTTGATGGGGCCATATAAACTTCAGATAGTCAAGGTGACAAATTTCAGTGTAACAGATTGCCCCCTAAAGTACGAAGCCTGTAATAGATAAGGGTGTTAAGTCATATAGGAAGGGTGAAGTACTTTATCATTTCGAGGATCATCTTTCGGAGAGCCTAGTCAGAACCTGCAATTTTCAACACAAAATACATGTATAAGATCATATCATTGCTGAGGTAGGCATTCCCATACTCAG
>APFE030584062.1:0-15178 GCA_000404065.3 Pinus taeda
TGGAGTATTGCCAACATTTCCTTCTCATAAATAGCTTTGTGTAAAAACTTTCCCTTGATTGGATTACTTTCAAAAGCAATGGGTCTTTCATCTTGCATTAGAACAGCACCAATTCCATTTCCTAAAGAATCACATTCCACAATAAAGGTTTTTGTGAAGTCTGGTGTAGCTAAGTCCGATGCTTGGCACATTGCCTCTTTAAGATGTTCAAAGGCCTTTGTTTCTTCCGGAGTCCATGAAAATGCATCTTTCTTCAATAATGTTTTTATAGGTGCTGCTATTCTTCCATAATTCTTAACAAACTTGCGATAATACCTTGTCAACCCGAGAAATCCTCGCGGATGCTTTATGGATGTGGGGATTTTCCATTCCTTAATGGCTTTAATTTTGCTACGGTCTACCTTAACTCCTTCATGAGATACAATATGACCCGGATATTCCACCTCCTGTATCCCAAAGAAACATCTGGATATTTTTGCATATAATTGTTTCTCCTCCAATAGTTGTAGCATCCTGTCGACATGTTCAACATGATCCTTCCAAGACTTGTTGTAGATTGGTATATCATCAAAAAATACTAACACAAATTTTCTAAGGAAGGGTTTGAAAATATAATTCATCAAACCTTGAAATGTAGAAGGTGCATTGGTAAGGCCAAAAGGCATGACCAAAAATTCATAATGATCCTCATGAGTTCTAAATGTTTTTTTCAGAATGTCTTCAGTCTTCATTATGATTTGATGATATCCTAAATGAACATCCAACTTAATTCGTCTAGTAATTCATCAGTGAAAGGAATGGGAAACGTATCTCTAATAGTGAGCTTTTTGAGCTCCCTATAATCAGGACACATGCACCATGATCCATCCTTCTTGTGCACTAATACTACTGGAGCAGAGAAAGAACTTTGACTTGGTTGAATTATACTAGCCTCTAGCATTTCTGCAGCCATATCTTCAATTTCACTCTTTTGGGCATAGGGATATCTATATGGCCTGATGTTTGGAGGAACACTTCCTGGAATAAGATGAATAGCATGATCATGATCATGAATAGGTGGGAGACCTTTGGGAGTCTCAAATACCTTGGAATGATTGTCCAGGACTTTTTGGAGATCTGGAGAAATAGATGATTCCGATGTGGAAACATCTAGCGAACATAATTGTGCAATTACACCTCTCTGTTCCTTTTTTAGAAGCTTTTTCATACCATTAGAGCTGATTATCTTTCCTGGTTTCCCTGAAATACCCCTTAATTCAACTTCCTTTCCTTCCGTAGAAAATTTGATGAAAGTTCTTGAAAATTAAAAGCTATTGTACCCAAGGATTGTAGCCATTGGACTCCTAGTACAACATCAGCACCTCCCATTGGAATGGAAAGCCTTGGGCTAGTCAATACATATTCTCCCATGGATAGCTTGACATTATGGCATTTTCCATAGCAATTTATTGTTCCTCCATTTTTGCAATCATCACTTGACACTCTGGTGCTGGATATAGGAAGCAATTCAATTCTTTTGCTACCTTACAATGAATAAAATTATGGGTACTTCCTGAATCAATCAACACTATTACCTTTTTCTTCTTGATATGTCCTTCTATCTTGATGGTTTGAGGAGTGGTAATTCTTACCAATGCATTACAAGATATGGTCGGATTCATTTATTCTTTATCTATGCTTTGTTCCTGGAGTATGTCCTCTTCTTTTGACCTTTCTTGCTCCTTTTCTTCTTCCTCTTCGCAATCTATGTAGAATAATTTATTCTCAGCACATTTATGACATTTACTGTATTTGCTATCAAAACTGTAACAAAGCCCTTTTGCTCTTTTTTCTTCCAATTTTTGTGGTGTCAGCCTTATAGGTTGTGGAATACTACTGGCAACAACACTTCCATCTTTATGGTTGTGAGCGGTATTCTTCCTGGTTGCCATAATTTTTCTTTCCACTTTTCTTGCTAACATGAATGCCTTCTCTAATGATTTAGGTTCTCAAAGGAAAACATCATGTTGGATATTATCCTTTAAAGTCCCTATGAACACATCAATCCTATGCTCCTCCGGAATATTTTTTACCCTTATGTTCAATTTTTGGAACTCCTCAATATGCTCCATTATTGAACCCTTTTGTTTAAGACTTATCAATTGGCTAAAAAAAGTGTTGCTTTTTGTATCCTCATAATGTGTTGTCAATTATTCCGTAAAAATTGCCCAAGTGATAATTTGTTTACGAGAGCAAAGCAATTGATACCATAAAAACTGATTTGGTTCTAAATATAAAGTTGCAATACATACCTTTTGTGTGTTTTGCACATTATTGAGATCGAAAAATTTCTCCATCTGTAATATCCATGTCGCAGGATCCTTGACATCAAACTTCCTCATATCGATTTTTGGGATATGGTGGGTATTTTATCCCACATTAGAGTCTATGAAATCATGATTAGCATTTCTTTTGTTCGCATCATGAGTCTCCTTTACTAGCTTTTCACCATTAGTAAGTATTTCTTGTAGAAAATTTGTCAAATCTATCTTCAAATCTGCCATGTCTGTCTCCAAATCTATCTTCAAATCTACCATGTCTCTCTTCAAATATGTCTTCAAATCTATCTTCAAATCGTCCATCTTAGCTTCCACACCCTTTATCTTATATTCTACGCCATTTATCTTAGCTTCTGTTAGCTTTTGTGAGAGTGACATTTGTTGCACTTGTTCTTGTAATTTTGATATATCATGTAGCATTTCTTCCTCTTCTTCATGAGTCATGCTAGAGCTTTCAGGTTGCTTACTAGGTGTTTGCATTTTCTTTCCTTGGGGCATAAATTACTGATAACAATGCTCTACTATGCCTTTTGAATTCCTTTGAAATAAATTTTCAAACCAATCTTAAGCAAAAATTTAAAAGAATATACACACATTTTTTCACTTTGTAGGAGCTCAATATTGCCTCTAATGTATCTCTATACTTTCAAATCATCTAGTTCTGAAATTGCGAACTGTAGTAGCCCTCTGTGTCCTTTTTCCAATGCCACCAGTCTGATCCAAATTGGATTATCCAAGGAAGAGTTGTTCGAAATCTTCCACAGTGACCTGATTATAGACTAGTTCAGTAGATCAAACTTGTATGACGTGCCACGAGTCACTGTTTCGACCTTTGGCTCTGAAAAATATATACAAGAAATTATAGTCTGTCCTCTTTCTGTACCTTTTTATGAAATTTCATTCCGATGCTTGGAGAGAAAGTTATGACGATTTTCCCCAGGTCACCTGTTTGGAATGTAATTCAGGAGTCTACAAAAAGACCAACTTCCTCAGATCATATCTCCACAAATATAGCGCAAAAATATCTGAAATTCAGACCCGAAGTTCAGCGCACTTTCTTCTCAAATGGTTTTTTTTTTAGCTTCTGAAATGTCACAGAAAAAAAGTTATAGCGAAAATGCCACGATGACCTATTTAGAGCAGCGAAACCCTAGAATCCAAAGCTCTGATACCAAATGTTATGAAAGCAGCTCAAGAAAAGATAGAAAATATAGATCAACGCCTTAGAATTCAGCCTCTTCAAGGGGGAAACCTCCTTTACATTACATAAATGAACAATTTCTGGATGATTCAAATGACAAAATCTCCTTTCTATATATAGGAGTCTAAGGAGTCACAATATAACCCAGCCGACCTAACAGTAATAATATAAACCCACAAAAATAACAATAGAGGGATTCTATGGGGCACAGTAATAACAATATGTGGATAATAGGGGAACAACGATATTAATAAGTGATGCAACTACAATAGTAATGGGGTAATCACTAGTATTATAGGGACCCAATGTTGTGGATGATAAGGGGTATTTTTCTGATGATACACCTGAAATTCTTTTGTCAACGCGTTGATTATTTCGTTAAGGAAGTGTGTACCAAGATCGCTTATCAAGATCTTTTGGTAGCCAAATCTTGTCAACAAATATTCAAAAAGAAACTTCGCTACTATCGCGTCGGTGTAGTCCTTGATAGGTTATGCCTTAGCCCATTTGGTCAAGTACTCTGTCGCAATGATTATGTACTGTGCACCTGTTTTCTTCCCCAGAGGCTGAATTGGTCCCACAAAGTCAATCGCTCATTTCTTGAATTGTTGTAATGTCTCCTACAGTGTTAGTAGTAGTTCATCACTTCATGACGGCCTACCAGTCCTCTGACATGTGTCACATGCACTACAATAATCTTTTGTGTCCTTATGCAGAGTTGGCCACCACAATCCAACATGCAAAACTTTCTGTGTTGTTGCTTTTCCTGCATAATGTCCTCTTGCAGCTCCTCCATAAGCCTCTGCAAGGATGTTGCTCCCCTGAAAGTTAGGTACACAACGTCACAATATTTCATCGGACCTCATTTTATACAGATGTCCTGCAATGAAAAAGTAGTCTGCAGTGTGCACTACAAACTCCTTCTTCTGTTGGTTTGTATACCCTTATGGAGTAGTACCTATTGTCAAGAATTGTATGATATCCTCAAAGTGACTGTTGGCGATGCATACCACAAAGAGATGTGCATTAGGAAGTCCTTCCTCCAAATTAGTGGGCTCCTCTCCCATTTCGATGTGCGACATATGATCTGGTCGTGTGTTCAATCATCCAGGCTTCACAATAACTTCAAAATCATACTCCTAAAATAATAAAAACCACCTGCAGATCTTCCCCTGCAAGAGAGGCTTATTAACTAGGTATTTTAACGCATAATGATTCGTATACATCTTAAAATGTCCACCCGACAAATAGTGCTTGAACTTTTGGACAGCGTATACCAGGGCTAGTCTTTTGCGCTATGTAGTGGAATATTTCTTCTCAGCCTTGGACAACTTCCTGCTCGTGAATGCTATAGGATGGTGTAATTCTCCCCAACCTTCCTGTGTCAGCATGGCCCCCGACGCGATACATGAGGCATCCACGTGCACATGAAATTCCTTCTTCTAGTCCAGAAAGATTGGGATTAGTGCGGTGACCATTTTCTCTTTCAGCATGTCCAAGCTCTTATTGAATTCATCACTCCAATAGAATGTAACATCCTTTTTCAACAACTTCTCCATGGGCGCTATGATCTAGGAATATCTCTTGATGAACTTCCTATAATATCCAGTATGCCCCAGGGTCACGCATAACTATTTAACTTTCCTTGGCGCCTCCAAGTTGATTATCACTATGATCTTTGCAGGGTATACCATCAATCTCTATCTGCACACCACATGCCTTAGTAGGATCCCAAAAGGGACACAAAACAGACACTTTTCAGACTGAGTGCAATCTAGTATCTTCAACGCATATCTAACATTAAGGGTAGACTTTCCACATGATACTTGACCAATCGAAACATTGTCCAATTGTTAAAGTACACTTCCAAGAACTTATGAATGAATTCTTTGTGTGTCACAATGGCTACATGCAAAAGGATTATTGGCACATTCTTCAACCGAAAAGGCATTACAGTATGCTAAAAACATCACCATTCCATCATAAAGGTTGTCTTGCTTCTATCTTCAGGTGTGATTTTGATCTGATGATACCTAGAGAACCCATTTGTGAAAGAGTATGGTTCTTGGCCGCCTACACTATCCAGGACTTCATCAGTGAATGGGGTTGGGAAGGGGTCATGCACGCAAGCATCATTCAGCTTTAGGAGACCCACACATATCCTTATTTCTTCTTTCTTTTCTTTTCCTGAACCACTATCGGGCTTACCCAATCAAACTCTTCTACTGGTTCAATAATTCCTGCCGCGAATATCTTATCCAACTCAGTGTGAACCCTTTCCTTATACTTAGGATTAAGGCGTTAAGGTCTTTATTTTATAGGCTTCACGTACATTTTAGGGTGATCTTCATGACACCCATGTCCCCTATTATCCCTTTTAGATCAAATAAATTTGTGGGGAACAAATCCTAATATTTGCGAAGGAGCTCAACGACCTTATCTACTGTCGCATCATCCCAATAGTCCCCAATTTTTGCAAATTTTGGTTATGCCTCTGTGCCAATGTTGACCTTTCTAGTTTTCAATGGCACGATTATGTTAGGATCCTCTATATGTGGATCTTCAACCTCGCGATTATTTTCAGTTTTCGCGATATTAACTTTTCAGGGATCCTCATCTTCTTCTTCAACAGTCACGTTATAGCATTCTAATGCATGACTCAACTAGGTAGTCCAATAAGGTTGGATCAGCTCCAAAGGCTCTTGTGGTATCCTAAAGATCGCTACTTTAATCTCTTGTAGTGCCACGTCAATACAGTCAAACCCATCCTCAAATTTGAACGTCATTAAAAATACCTGGTGCAAGATGTCCCATTCCTCCATGCCATGGCGGAGCTTGGTTTCCAAGTACCAATTCATTGGTATTACACCTAGGGTATGAAAAAATAGATGTACCCATTTAGGCTGGGGCTCCACACCATAAGCCTTATTCCATTTAGCCAAGTGATCATGTTCGGTGTGGACTCAGAGGGTTTATCTTCAATGATAGACGCTTCGACCAACCTCAAAGATGTGTCAGTCAGATTTTCAATTAGCGATTGACTCGGCAAGAGTTTCTTGTATCTAGGAGGATGTTGTAGCGATGAAACAGGACGGTTATCCAAGACTCTTTTAGCTTCGTCTAGGAGGGGACAATAATGGATGACATGATCGCCTTCACACAGTTTACAAGGAAACTTATATTTTCATTTTTTTTAGGGACTTTGCTTTCACTAGTTGACGGTGTACTCTCAACATGATCGTCAAAGGTTGACAACACCAGATTGTGCAAATGAGGATACCAATCCCTTAAGATCCGAGGGATGCAAGGACAATCTCAATGATAGTGGTCTCCTTTGCAAATGACACATGGAGATTTAGGTTTGGATGGTGCACTGTGTGGATTTTTGCTAGATGATGCATGGTTGCCCCTTTTTGCCTTTGGCTCCTTCTTATTCTTCTCCTTCTCCTTCCCTTTCTTCTTCTTTTCAGTTACTTGGTTTTTAGCTTTACCATCTTCACCAAGCGAAGAGGAAGGAGGGGAGGGAGAAACAAACGAAGTAGAAGGTTCGGGGGTAACTCTAGTATCATCTAGTTACTAACTTGATTATTCAGGAGTCATAGTGTTTTGAACGACAGAGGTCGAGAAGAGCCATATTGGCAAGCCGATTGTCAGTCCTGGAAGGGATAATGTGGCCATATGAGGTGCACCAACATCTCCCCAAGAGGAGAAAGGACTAGGATTTCCCCCAAGGGGAAATCCTTGGTTGGTGGACTCCATTTTCTCAATGTAAGAACAACGAGGGAACAGTGACGTTATTCCTCTTAAAATAAATTTTATGACGCTTTGACAAAACTTTCTTTTTGAATTTTTAAGAGTCAAGAAAAAGATAAAGATGACTCTAGTCGCCTTCGATTTTAAATGAGCCTGAAGTGACAAGTGCTCAGATGGACCTTTTCCTTTAAGGAGTCTGAAAAGGAATGAAAGAGACTACTCTGGAAATCTAGACAGAGGGATTACGAAACCAATCGTAAAACTACAGAATACTTTTTATGGTACGGCAGTCAATCTTCCGGAATGTTGTGTTCAGTGCATTGCGATCGATAAGGCGATATACACGGCTTCCTAAGGATAAAGGATATAGCCTATTGTGGTCTCCCAATATATACTCGATATTATGTGGGAGAACACGTCCATACTGGCACTTGTCGTCTCAAAGAGGAGGAATCACCCAACCTATGATGAAAGTGATAGTTACTAGGCTTTACGACGTCGGAATACATCTCTAGCCTAGACTTCTAAATGTTGTGCATTAGGTTCTAAAGTGTTTTTATGTTCATTGAATTTATTTTACAGTTGATCTTTCTTAAGAAGTTTTCCTTTAAGGTTCACCGCGTGATGTAGATATACAATTCCTAAAATGCAATCTAAGATGATAAACAGTCATTTATTCTTCTTTTTGAAATGAAAATCCTAGCTACTAAGGAAAGAGAAACGGGATTCCTTCAACCTAGAGCAGAGAGCACACACTATATGCACTGTCCTAAATCAAAATCAACAAGTAATCTAAATGCAAATTCACATGCATGTATTTGTTTTCTTCTTTCTTAATGTGTGGATGAAAAAAAGAATGCTAAGTACAAATCTAAATTATCTTTTCAAAGCGACAGTACTAACAATTTTCTCTTCAAAAGACGAAAGGAAGACTATGATGAAACTTTGCGATTGGAATTGAAAACTGCTTTCGACACTTGAAATACTATTAATTCAAATCAAATACAAGAGTAACAGTTTAATCGACCATCAAGAAGAGTAGGATTCTTTTCTTTGATTGAAAACGACACTTGCAACACTTCCAAATCAAAAGACGACAGTTTGACTAAGCTACTTCTTTGTAAAGGAGAACTGTAAACGGCGAACAATACATAGAAACATTCACAATCATTTGTACAATGGAGGCTAAATAATGTAAAGAAAGGGAGTTTCCAAAATGGTATACTAATCACAGACAGCAAAACTCCTAAATAAAGTTGAAGAGAGTGAAGAAAAAACCAAAATCTGGAGGCAAAACAGTCTTATATGATCATGCACCTGTAACACAGAGAAATAGGGATGCATCTCACCTACTACACACGGGAAGTACGATGCATCCAGATTGCTAAGAGGAGAAGGTGCGATGGTCCAGGGACAAGAATTTAACTTGGTTTTTGGTCAAATTTTGCAGCTTAGTTCAGGGATTTAAGTCGAGTTAATGATAGTCAGTAAATGTAAATGATAGCGGTTGATCTAATGAGGTTACATGAACCACCACCAGGGAAATTAGGATGTTTTCAAATCAATTGTTCAGTTTATAAACAAAACCCAGAGATGGAATGAAGTAGCATTGATCTACTTTGCACTTTCATAGCAAATGCAGTTTGGAGGCTAGCTGGCTTAACTTCAGGCTTCGTCTGTAGTTTATAAAGCAAACAAGCTATTCACTCCCCAGTATGGTTGCCATTTTTTTATAAGGAAATATAGTGTCCATTCAGAGTTGTTGATCCCACTAAGATGGGTAGCTATCTTAGAAACAAACAAACTAAAGTTACTTTCGTTTTCCTTTATGAGAAGTAGATGGGAGAGAAGTAGAGAGTACCAACCTCAGTCTTTCGCTTGGCTCCTTGCTTGTTTCTTCTCCCCTTTGACAAATCTTTGACGCTCCTTCCTTGCTTACCCCATTTCAAAGAGCATCTGTAAAGTCAAAGCAACATAATACCTTCAAAGTGCAGGGATCTACAATCATAAACAATATAGGACCAGATATATATTGACCACACAAATGCATATATAATCAAACATACAAGAATGTGGAGGAAAACTTAAAGAACTTTATTGATAGAAAGAGTAGAAGAGAGGATTACAACCCATTGATCTGACCTAGCATCATCCTCCCAGCATGAAAGCCCTTATTCACCTCATTAAAATCTTAGATCACCCAACACTATGATATTCCACCAAGAAACCAACAACACTTATAAAAATACAAGATTCCAACCTCTGGATCTCTGGGATGAGGGATCCATATATAGATGTTTACAAGGGGCTGGGTCAGCTTCTAGGATTTTGATTAGTGTCCTCTCTCTCATAGTTCTTGGTTTCACTTGGAGATTCATGATCTCTTACTCATCCCTGGTTGAATTCAGAGAGGCAAGTGTCAAAAGAGAAGTTTCTGGAAGATTACATGATCATCCACCTTGAAAATTGTCTTTTCCATTTGTTTACTCTCGCCCATCGCAGCCTACAGAAGGGATTTTTCAGTATGCATCGCACTTTTTGCATGTGGTAGGTGAGATGCATCACACCCTTAGAACTGAGCAGTCTGTATGGTCCAATTATGACCAGTTCTGAGCAGTTTTCCATGGAGAACTTCTGGGATATGATGTAATAAGCTGACCTTGTTCCTTTAGGGTGTGAAACAACACTTTTAGGGACTCAGAAGCCCTTGGTTTATGGACATATATGATTGGGGTTGCAGTGCCCAAATATTTCTATAACACTCGCATGGTTGGATGAGATAGAAGAGGAATGATTTTTGGCAGGATTTCACCAGCAGGTCCAAAAGCACCGTAAAAAGGCATGGCACGACCGACACATTAAGCTACGCACATTCAAGGTAAATGATCTAGTTTTTCTGTATGATAGTAAGTTTGAGAAATTCTCTGGAAAGTTCGGGATGCACTAGTTAGGGCCATATATTATTAAGGAGATTACTGATGGAGGCGCGGTACAACTGGTCAAGTTAAATGGAGAACCCTTCCCCAGGAAAGGTGAATGGAAATTTCTTGAAGCCATACACCGGCAATCCATCGATGTGACTATATGAAGTGGCACAGTCTTAGTGCTCCAGGCAACTAAAAGGAGGCACGGGACTATAAACTACTCTTCCCGGGAACTGCACGATGTCAGGATTGTGCACAGTAGCGAAGTGTGACAAGGTCTATGATAGCATGAAGACAACTGCGCTGGTGCATAGGTTTGATGGAAAGTGACTGCTAAAATCACTTTTCACAATTTGATGGTTGGTTTGAGGCCAAATGGAGTGGGTGGTAGGCATTTAAGGTGAAATTTATGGGCTAGATTCTTGAAAATTTGCCACCAATCTAGCATTAATGGGTCGAATGTGGGGTGAACAGTCAAATTCAAATTCAAAAGGCCTTATAAATTACAAGTGGTTGTCCAATGAACAACACTTGGCAATTTGAGAACTGAATTGTTGTGTGCTCAAGTATTCATGAACCAAGACTTATTCAAGACTCTGAAAGCGAATTCGTTGTTTGAGAAACTACCAGAGACATTAAGAGAACTATGGAGTAGTGTTATGTCAACACCTAAAGAAGCCATGGACACAGGAGTAGTGACAGCCAAGGAAGCCGCGCAGGAAATTTCAGAAGTGGAAGCCCCAGAGAGCACAAGAATAATTGTTGAGGTCCCTAAATCACCGTGAACACCGAGACCTAAGAAGGACAAGCAAGTTATGATCCCACTGTGCTTCTCGCCAAGAAATCCATAAAGGACCAAGCTCACCTTGCAGGAAAAGGGAAGGATATTAATCTAGAGGCTGACGAAGTGGAGTTTGAAGAAATCCTAGTGGAGGAGGAGGATGTAGAGATGAAAGTCGAAACCCAGGGTGCGGACCCTATTACCCAGTTGCCTGAAAATGTGCCTCCATGTAATGTAAAGCCAAGGTGTTGAAGGATATATATGAGAGCAAGAGCTCTATGAAAACTCCGTTGCTCCCAGATGATATTATTTTTGAGGGACCACACTTGGGGTAGGTTCCTGTGTTGAAATTTGAATATTGGGACCTCGCAAACCATGAGAACTTCTTGAATTTAGCACTAAGAAGCTAATGTGCAAAAAGATCAATGCGAAGGCTGGAATGATTGAATTAGAGCCACGTAAATGGATCAGGGGTGTAGAGAAGGTCAGGTTGCTAAACCTGCTCTGGGTGCTACATTACCACCATGCCCCAATGACCATTTTCGTCATTAGGTAGCTGCTCTGCTTGGTGCATGATGGGTGCTTGTGGTTGGAGGAGCCCATCACCATCATAGACCATCTGATTCACTGAGTTACATGGATACCTTACTCAAGGGAGGATCCAACAAACATTTCCGAGCTAAAATTTGGTGAGTTGGCCCTCACATAGGCAATGAAAAGGAAGTTTAAGTTGGAGAAGAAGAAGCAAGGGTATATCATCTCCAGCATTAACAACTCTACAATCAAGGTCACGACACAAATATTGGCAGGGAAGGTGATGTGGAATTGTTACACGAATGAGGTTCCCATGCCAGTGGTTGCACTAGCAGCCCAATGCGCAAAAGGAGTCCAATTCAACTGGGTGAACTATCTATGTGGCGAGTTCATTGCGAACTGTTGCGAGGCACATGAGAAGGGAAAAATATTTCATTACACATGGCTCCTATTTTCGATTGTACTAGTGGCATGGGAGCTGCCCGAAGATAGCCAGTTCTATTGAGTCGTGCTGGACCTTCTAGAGGAAGCGAAGTACACTTCACAATGGGAGAACAAGGACACACAATGGATTAGAGAAAGAAAGATATTTTGGGTGGTAACGGAGATGGACATTCGCATGTGGATCAATCACAACAGTTTGTAGAGCTTTACGAAGTTCAAAGCAGATTTCCACCATGTCTTCATCAGGGTGTGAAAGGACCCTACGAAGACGTGGCATGACATACCGTGTTTGGCGACTAATGATGTGATATTTGCAGTCCTTGAGTCTTTGCTGTCGGAGTGGTGCACTCTAGCTTGCTCCATGGTGGAAACAAAGAAGTCCACCATGCAACACAAGAAGGAAGAGAAAAAACTTCAGATGGCACAGCTGGCAGAAAAGTGCAGGAAAGAAATAGTGGCTAAGGCCCAGGTAGCGCGGATGCTGCGAAGTTAGTGTAGCAGTAGAAAAAAATAGACAAAGAGAGCAAAGGACAGAAATCACCTTCTCCCAAACCAGAGATAGACATAGAATAGCGTGGTGTGGACCCACAAATGACATCCACCCAACTCAAGCATCCACAACCACGAGAGCAGACAGTGTCGTGAAAGAAGACAAAAGCCTCAAAAACTTCTTTCGACCCAATCACCCTCACTGAGGGGGATTTACATGATATCAGTGAAACGGTGAGGGATGTCACCACAGAGGCCCTCCAACAATTTGAGGAACAAAAATAGTTGGTATTGGGGGCTCTTCAGAAAGAGTTGTAGGAGTTGTAGGCTTGCACTCCACAGGTTGGCACAGTGTCCACCAGCCTCGCAGTCGTCACTTTAGCTGCCGAGGAAATGTTGTGCACAAGGGTGACCAATACGATAGTGCTACCAGATGGGGCACTTAATATAGAGAAGGAATCCGATAGACCGATGGTGAGCAGTTTGAAAGGGGTAGGGTTGATCATGGCAGCGCTCCCTCGAGAGACACTCTTCCTCTTACAAGACAGAGTCACCATAGAAGTTCGAGCCAGGGAGAGTCGTGCACTACAGGTGATGATCGAGTAGTGCATCAACATTGAATAGTTGGGCTTGTAGTGCAATGAGAAAGTCAAGAAGAATTAGTAGATTATGCAAGTGATAGAGGAATCCTGTCGAATGGTCCCGGAGTTGGACATTCAGGCAAAAGAACCGGTGGAGGCGTGCGTCTGCAAATTGGCCACAAGGGTGCGCAATGCTAGAGCAGAGATGGCCAGGGTTTAGTTAGAGTTGAACCTGTAGATCGCAGAACTACAGTTGAAGGCTCAACCTTCAACTCTGCCGAAAATTAGGGAATAATGAACCATTGTTGTTATAGCAGCAGCAACAATGACGGTTGGCAGTGCAGTGGCAAACTGCATGTAGTTGTTCGAGCAGTCATTTGAGGTCCTAAACACCCTTTAGGAGGACCTGAATTTAGAGTGCCTAGAGACAGAGGCGCATGAACTACAATAGAAGTATGATGAAGTAAAAGGGACGGTGGAGAAGGTTTCCCTTACAAAGAGGCTTGTAAGGATGTAGGAGGCAAAGGCACTCAAGGAATAGGTGGATGTCGCTCAGCATAAGGAAGTAGTTTTAAAAGCATGCCTACAGCCATGGATCGATGAGGCTTATAGGCTTATACAATTACAGCCTCCATTCAAGCAACTCAACAGAGGATTCAGGGCAGCAGTTCAGCCGCAGTCACTGACCAACGCATGGAAGAAGTCCAGTCGGTGGCTGCTCAATGCACTGTTGAAGTTGTAGGGATCCAAACAGAGCTGGGAGGTCTTCACGCTAAGATCTCCGCACTTGCAGAGTGACTCGAGGGTGAGTCACGATGTTTGTGTTGGGGGCTTGTTGGGTACAGGATCCCAAAAAGGTAGTTTTGGGGCTTAGAGCCCAAATTTTGGTCCAATTTTGTAATTCCAATGAAAAGACTCCACATTTTGTGGGCACGAAGTGCGTATTTGTTCAGAGTCATAGGGTTGTCCACCATTATTTTGATAAAGTAATGTCGACTATAAAAGATCTACCCATGGTTTGCAAACCATGGGATTGTATAAATAGAGCTAAGATATAAGTAGTTTGATAGCATAATCAACAATGTATAAGCAAAGAAGATGTATGTGAGATAGATTTGAAGTGTAAGTCTAGTTTTGGTTCATAGCATAGGCAGAGGCTCTGCAACTGAGTGCGCAGACCCCTACAGATGAGTGTGCAGGGCGAGTCGAGTCTGTAGCCATCGAGAATCATTAATAAAGAGAATTTTTCTATCATTTTGTGTATTTATTTCCTTTTTATGCATCTGTTATGTTGGGTATGAATTTCAATTCTAATGCTTATATGATGTGCGAATGTGTATAAATATATTGGTTAAGTGAACGCAAGTAAGAACATCTATTTATGCAAAGCTAACTAAGATATGCTAATAAGATAAGTAAGATACTTAACCTAGGGTCAGAAATAATGTAGTTCACTGCCCTAGTAGCGCGAAAGGACTTCAACCCCGGGGTAGGGCTGCATAGAAGTCAAGTGTAACATTTTGCAAAGGTACTGAAGGGTAGAAGAGAGCACAAAAAAACCTGCATGAAGGTAGGTATAGTTGGAATAAACTGACATCGCAACCATCTCAAGGGTCTGGTGTTATAGGAATATTTGGGCACTGCAAACCCAATCATATATGTCAATAAACCTAGGGCTCTTTAACCCCTAAAAGTGTTGTTTCATACCCTAAAGGATCATGGTCAACTGATTACATCATTTCCCAGAAGTTCCACCTGAAAAACCACTCAAAACTAGCCAAAACTAGACCATACTGATTGTTCCATGGTCAAGCTACGATGCATACTGGCTGTTACACTAGCCAGGTGTGATGAATATTGAAAGAGCCTTCTGTGGGGTGCAATGAGTGAGAATACACAAATGGCAGAGACAATTTGCTAAGTGGATACCCAGGGAATCTTCTAGAAACTTCTCATATGACACTTTCCTCTCCGAATTCACCTAGGGATGAGTAAGAGATCAAAGAAATCTCCAAGTGGAACCAAGAACTATCAGTGGAATGACATTAATCAGAAACCTAGAGTTGACTCACACTCCAAAACATCTATAAATGGATCCCTCATTTGAGAGATCTAGAGGCTGGAATTTTGTAATTTGTAAGGAAGTGTTGTTG
>APFE030584062.1:15746-47904 GCA_000404065.3 Pinus taeda
TTCGCTCTGGTCGGTCACGATCCTCCACTATCCTCGTGGATGGACACCTGCACATGCAAAGAGAGAACAAACAAAAGCGTGAAATCTAATAAAAGCAACTATACATCAGTCAGAAAGGATGTAATTCACGTTAACCATTATAAAACAAATGAGAATGGAACCATAACAGTAGTCATCTATCTTTTATCAATCAAAAACAGAGAAAGGTACAACCAATGTTCTGACGTTGAGTCCTTCTCAAGAGGGTCCAGCCAGCAAGTCTCATAAGCATTCACCCTTGGAGGTAGATCTCCCAAGACAAAGAACTCTCTCTCTCACACAAGGCAACAAGACTTCACAGCCTTCCTTAAGCTCCCTAGCAATCCACACTTAACACACCAACTGCCTATTAAGAGCAGCACTAAAGAACTATGAATTCCTCTATGTCAAAAGCTATATGTCCAAAAAACTAGCTGCTCATGGCAATGGTGGAGGCTTATATAGGAGAAGGAGTCTCCATGGATGGTGGAAGGATAAGCTTATCTCTAAGAAAGGTGGCTCATATGACGAACAAACATGCCATAGAAGGGAGGGCGACCTTTACAAAGCCAACAACTAGGTCTGGAGTCATCTGGAAGGCTGGCTATTAGAACAAACTTGCCCAAACAGGATCAACGCGGGTGCATAACTGGACTGGCGCGCTGACATTGCGTCCCAATAACAGAAGAGGTCTGGTCAGCGTGACTTAGTACAGGCAGAGGACGCGCTGGCTATGAAATTCGATCAGCGCGGGAAACTCGTGTGCTTCCACGCTGACAGTGCACCAATTGCACTATCATCTCCCAGTCAGCGCAGTTATTTCAATAACAGTCGCGATGATCCAATAAACTTAGGCAAAGAGGGTTTTTTGGCCATTTCAGAGAGCATGATGGATTTGATTTCATGACACAGTAGGGAGACTGACAAGGAGACAGTGACAATTTACTGTGTAACAGGTGATATTGCTTTTCATGAGGTGAAGAGCGCTTTGATGCTAGGAGGATGATGCTGGATCAGACAGCTGGGTTGTAATCCTCTCTTCTACTATTAATAAAGTTATTTGAGTTTCCCTCCATATAATCATGTATTTGTGAATCTTGTTACTTGTGAATGCAATTGTATGGTCAATGTATTTCTGATTCTGCTTGTTTATGGTATTATAGATCGAGATGATTTGATGGTGTTTTGTTGCTTTGCCTCTACAGGTATTCTCTAAAGCGAGACAAGTAGAAGAGGAGTGACAAGATCTATAAAGGGAGAGAGGAAACAAGCAAGGAGCCAAGCGGAAGATCCAGGTTGGTCCTCTTTGCTTCTCTCTTATCTATCATCATAAAGAAAATTGCAATTTTCTTTGATTGTTTGTTTCTAAGATACCTACCCATCTTAGTGGGACTAGCAGATCAAAGAGACACTAGTTTTCCTGGAAACAAAATGGTGACTTTGATGGGGAAGCGATTAGTTTGTTTGTTTGTTATTGTTGTTTGCTTTATAAACTATAGACGGATCCTGAAGTTAGCCAACTAGCCTTCGAACTGCTCTTGCTATGCAATTGCAAAGTAGATGAATGCTGCTTCAGTCAATCTCTGGGTTGATTTATGAACTGAGAATCTAACTTACATGCATTCTAAGTGCCCTTGTGGTAGCTCAATAACCTCCTAAGATCATACCCCTGTACTTTGTTTTTATTGTCCATCATAGCTCAGTTGAAATAACTGAACTTAGCTGCAAATTTTGAGCAAAAACCCAACTCAGTTTCGCTCCCTGGCCCATCACACTGTTTGTAACTAGCAACCTGTATGCATCACACCTCTCGTGTGTTACAGGTGAGATGCATCCCTGTTTCCCTGAAGGATAGGTGCGATGACTGAGTGATACTGTTTCTCTCTTTGGAATTTGGTTTTTCCCCCTTGTTTTTAGCTCTATTTAGTAGTTTTTCTACTTATGATCAATATCTCATTACTAAAGCCTCCTTCCTTTACATTATTCAGCCTCCATTGATTATGATTTGTAAATGTTCTTCATGTATTTGTCATCATTTACAGTCCTTCTTTGTCAAAAGTAGCTTAATTGCACTATCGTTTCTTGATGCAAAAGTGTCGTAACTGTCATTTTGGGTCAAGAAGAAGAGTGTCGTAAACTCTCCTCCTCTAGATAGTCAATTGTACTTTTGTCATTGTATTTGATTTGAATTTTCAATATTTGAAGTGTCAAAAGCAGTTTTCCATTCGAAATCTAAAGTGTCATTTTAGTCTTCCTTTCATTTCGAAAAGAAATGGTTCAAATGTCGCTTTGAATAAAATAGTTCAGATCTATACTTAGTTTTCCTTTTTGGCATTCTCACATTAAGGAAAAAAAAAAAAAAATACATTCATTTGCATTTGCATTTAGACTGTGTGCGAAAGATGATTTAGGAAAAGTGTACTTAGTGTGTGCACTTTTCTCTTTGTTGAAAGAATCTTAATCTTCTTCCCTTCGTAGCTAGGATTTTCATTGCTAAAAGAAAATAAACCACTGTTTATCATTTTATATTGCATATTTAGGAATTTTACATCCACATCATGCAGTGAACCTTGAAAGAAAAACTTTTAAAAAGATCAACTCTAAAATAAATCTCAATGAACATAAAAACGCTTTGGAACCTAATGCAACACATCTAGAAGTCTAGGCTAGAGACGTGTTCCAGGGTCGTAAAACCTGGTAACTATCGTTTTCATTTAAGGTTGGGTGATTCCTCCTCTTTGATACGACAAGTACTAATATGGACTTGTGCTCCCCATACCGTCGAGTATATATTGGGAGACCATAATAGGATGATATCCTTTATCCATAGGAAGTCGTGTCTACCGCCCTATCAATCACAATGCACTGAACACCACATTCAGGAAGATAGACTGTCGTATGTAAAGTCCTTGGTAATTTATTTTTAATTTACCACCAAGGTGTATATTACAGTTTTGCGATTGGTTTGGTAATCCCTTTGTCTAGATTTCCAGAGTAGTCACTTTCATTCCTTTTCGACTCCTTAAAAGAAAAGGTCCATATGAGCACTTGTCACTTCAGTCTCATTAAAAATCGAAGGTGACTAGAGTCATCTTTAGCTTTTTCTCGACTCTTAAAAATCGAAAAAGAAAAGTTGTGTCAAAGCGTCATAAAATTTATTTAATTCGGAATAAATTTTTCCCTTTAATTTTGAGTTGATCAAGTAATCAACAATCGTGGAAGAAAGTCAATCAAAACCCTATCATTTGCGGAGACTAGTGAGTCAACCATCTTTGACTCCTGAAATGAAACCATTTGGGGCAAAAGGGTCTCGTTTAACTAAGTCCAATTCTCCTAGTTTATTTGAAACTTATGTTTCAACATCATCAGAGACTCCAGTTACTCCGGTCATTTCTGGTACATCTACCTTTACATAAGAGGTTCCGCAGTTACAAGAGGACATTAGAAATGATCCTAGTGTAATGATAAACACTTCTATTCCTGAAACAGCTCCATCTAGGGCTGATCCAAAAGCTGAAGTTCACTTACCTGAACATCTGGAAGTTGAGTTCCAGAATTTAGAAGGTGTCACCCCTCCAGTATCTGTCACTGCAGAAGTTATACCTTCTTCGGCTCCAAAAATATCTTACAAACCTGACGGTCTACCTCTTCCACCTAGATTGATCGCCATAGAAGAGATTGTAGAGGATATTCCATCCAGTACCACATTGCATTTTGGAACTCGGATCCACTTATATCCTTCTATTGCTAAAGTTAGTCTTTTAATCATCCTTCATCGCAAGTTCCTGTCGAATCGCTAGGAAACATTTTGGATAGACTAAATATATCTGAACGACCATCAACATCTAGGACTATGTTGTCTGATATAACCACAATAGAACTCCCTGCTGCCACTCCGACAATGTTTGCTGGTATACCATCTATCCCAACTAGTTATCAATTGCTAGATGGAGTCCACCCAGGGACTGTTTCGATGACATGGTCTGTTCCTACTTGTTCATCTAGAATCCTATATGGCATTTCTTATGTTCAAACTCAACAAATTGATCCTACATACCAGTTTCAATTTTGGAAATCTAGTCTTCAAAGGCTGATCTATCCTTTGAGCACCAGATTGCTGCCATATGGGGGGCAGTATGCTTTTTCATTGTTTCCTCCTGGAGAACAACCATATGAGATTTCGTAACAAAATTCAGGTCAAACTGGAATTGCATCGAGTGGTTGGATAACAATACTACCTTAGCAACCAAGAGTTGTATATTCAATACATCCAACTCAATCTGTGTCGAATATTCCCACTACACCTGCTATTGTGACTATGTTGCAAGTACAAGAACTTCCTGTTTTATGCCAACCTCAAGTCTCTCAGGTTGCAATACAATAGCCACTTGTCTCTACGACTCAATCACAACCTTTGGTTAGTGTTTCCTTACCTGGAATGACTCAATCTCAAATGGGTACTATCACCCCACATCTTGGTCAATCATCTAGTATTGGGCAACAACAAATGGTCCAACAACCATGGCTGGTACAATATCAACAACCGTAGTTCTAGCATGCTTACCAAGGACCTGAGCAACAAGGCTTTGTAGATAGTGGACAACCGCATTTTCAAAAAGATTATCAACAACCATACTATAATGGTTATGTCCATCAATCTTATCAAAGTTATCAGCATCAGATACATTATGCTAGTATGCAAAGACCTACTACTCAGGCAATCCCATCTTATCCTGGGTATGCTTCACCAAACCTGAATCAACAGTTGCCTTTTGAGGTAACTCTAGAATTACTAGATCTAAATCAGCTGACGAATGATCCAATTGCTTACGCCCCTTGGTGGCCAGCGATTCCTCATAAAATTCCCTCAAATATTCCTAAATTCAATGGAAATCAAGGTGAAGATCCATCGAATCACGTAATGACGTTTCATTTGTGGTGCTCATCTAACACTGTCAATGATGATTCGATTAGGCTTCACCTTTTTCAATGAACACTAAATAGACCAGCAGCGAAATGGTACATTGAATTACCTAGATCTTTGTTTGATAACTTCAGCACCCTTGCCACTACTTTTCTAACCCACTTTCAGCTACCCATAAGGTACGGAATGGGAACAAAACTCCTTACCAACTTTAAATAGACAATAGCCACTCACATATCTGATCATATTCATGTGGCGACGTCGTCATCAAATGGTAAAGACATATGTTCCTGATCAACTTCTAGCTAAGTGGTTTATTAAGCCATTATTGTCTTCTATTACTGAAGATGTGGCAAAGGAGTTGTCACTGAAGAGCAAGTCATTGCTCGTGTACAATATTTGGACCTAATCTATACTCAGTCTGGCATGCTCTATGAAAAAATTCCTAATGCTCCTAAACTAGAATTTTTCATTCCTTCCCCTCCTAAATCGAACAGGGACTCTCATGTCGGCGATGGAGTGATTTGTACCTCAAGTACGCAAACTACAAAGGCTCCATCTGGCAAAGCCCTTGTAGTTTCTAGTCAAAAAGCAAATGACAAATTTCCTTCCTCAAAGGTTAATGCCATGTCATCTAACAAGGGAAAGGAACCAAAGAAACCAGGGGGCAAGAAGAAAGGGAAAAACAAAAAGAAGAAACAGGAAGATTCGACTCATGAGAAATCTTCTGGAAACCCTGCTGGGTGAAAGAAACCTAATCAGCCATGTTTCATATGTGATGAGGACCATTATATGAGAGATTGTCCACATTGAGCTAAGGTCACGAAGTTTTTGAAGACTTCAAGTACCTCGACAGTATTGACTGATCCATTTCCAAACCCAGAAACCAATTTGGTTGCTATTGATCATGATTCCCCGTCCCAAGTGCTTATGTTATCCATCTTGAAACAAAAATATGATGCTTTGATATCGACGAGGAATAAAGATTATGGGAATCCACAGATGTCAAAAAACAAGGCTACAGATCAACCCAGTAGTTTGACAACAACTTTGTCAAAAGTTGTGCCACCCATCATTCCTGAATTAACTATAAAGCCGCCAAAATAGTACATAAATCAACATTTAATCCTCGTGCTCAAGCAACACAAAATTATAATATAGTGGAGGATCTGGCTCAATCGCCATCCGCTATGTCGACACTTGAAGTATTGCAGCATTGACCCTCCCAAAAGCAGGCTTTATTATCAACAATAGGTGGGATTGACCCAACAGATTCAAATCTTGTGGCCTTTAACCATAAAGGATATCAACCTCTGTTACCATCCCAACTCGCTTTCCTTATACAGGTAAAAGCCCTTAATAAAACTATTCATCGAACAATCATTGATGAGGGGGAATCTACCTGTATTATGTCAATGAGTTGCTGGAAAACTTTAGGCTCACCACCCTTGTCACGATCATCAACAACATTAAAAGCATTCGATGGAGGAACATACACGTCATATGGGATATTAAGTAACTTGCAAGTTGAATTGGGGGGCAAGGCAGTAGAAATTGAAGTCGAGGTCATTAATGGAAACCTTGACTACAATATATTACTAGAAAGGCCCTGGATTTATGTTATGGCTGCTGTTGTGTCAACATATTTCAGAAATATTGCATTTACCTTCCAAGGAGGAATTACAATCATTGACCAACTAACCATTTTCCCCAACAGTTCACAAGCTATTGGAAGCATTCCATTGATCCATGGAAACTCTAAAATGCTTCAAAATGTCAGAGTAGGTCTCCTAAAAGACCCCTCCTTAATGGGTACTTTTTCCCTCCCGCCTTCGAGTAGTCTGGTGGAAGTGGCCATAGTGGGAACTTGTCATATGATATCTTCTACATCAACAAATATTAAGAAGAACTCTGACCATTTTGATAGTGTGGATCATCACCAGGTGTTGCCCCCAAGCCCTATAGAATTGATGTAGCAATCAATTTTCTGGGCATGGGCGGCAAACCCAAATCAACACTCAGCAAGTGTTTGGATAGACAGGTCTCTATAGTATGGTACCTCATCCGATCCTTGGTCTCATATACATTCTACAGACGAAGGAATCATTCAGTCAATGATGATAGGAGAGGCACCATGGGAAGATTACCACCATCATTCCCATCTTCAAGATAACAACAAAGATTATTCTAGTGACCTTAATCATCCTTCAGTATTTGATTTTCTATCAAATACTGTAAATACGGTGGATTCCAAGTGAAATCTGTCCAATATTGAGGAAACTATTGCCATTAATATCTCGACCAAACCTAATGTTGTAGAGAATATTCATGTTGGCAAATCTTGTTCTCCTTTAGAACTGGAAAAATATTGCGCTCTCTTTCACGAATTCAGAGATGTCTTTGCATGGTCATATGAAGAAATGCCAAGCATTGACTAAAGTATCATTGAGCATGAAATTAAGATGTATCTAGATGTAAAGCCAGTATGACAATGGCTTCGACTGATGCACCCGAGAAAAGCCACTGCCATTAAGGCAGAAGTTGAAAAACTTTTACATGTTTGTTTCATTTACCCTGTCCCTCTAACTATTTGGGTATCAAATATTGTTCCTGTGATGAAAAAGTAAGGAATGATTAGAGTGTGCGTCGATTATAGGGATGTAAATCAGGCTTGTCCAAAGGACAACTACCCTACACCCTTCATTGACCAGATAATTGATGAATGTGCTGGATGCAAAATATTTTCCTTCATGGATGGATTTTCCATATACAATCAAATCAATATCTGCCCACAGGACCAGTCAAAGACTGCATTTATATGTCCATGGGGCACATTCGCGTATTGTAAACTACCTTTTGGTTTGAAGAACGCAGGGGCAAATTTTCAGAGGGAAATGAAATACGCTTTCCATGACATCAAACACATCATTCAACCGTATCTCAATGATTTACCAGCTCATTCATGAAAGCGGACTGAACATCTGCAACATTTGAGAGCTATATTTGAATCTACATTGTCGACGCTACAAGATACGACTCAATCAACACAAGTGTGTGTTTTGTGTTAGTTCTGGTTGGTTACTTGGTTTCGTAGTTTCTAAGTTTCAGAATTCAGCTCGACTCGTGTAAGGTTCAGGCAATCATCAACATCCATCCACCTTTAAATTTGCATTAGATTCAGAAACTCCAAGGGAAAGAAAACTTTCTAAGGAGGTTCATTCCCAATTACGCCGAACTTGCTAAAGGTTATACACGTCTTTTGAAAAAAGGAGTACCCTTCAACTGGGATTAGGTTGCACAAGATTCCTTTGATGCTTAAAGGTTCCTTAGTAAAAGCATCATTAATGTACGCTCCTAACTATCAAAAAGACTTTAACATGTATCTTTCCGCTACAGATACAACCATCACCATGGTTTTAGTACAAGAAGACAATGGAATAGAATATCCTATGTATTATTTAAGCCGCAACTTAAATGTTACAGAAAGCAAGTACTCCTATGTTGAAAAGTTGGCTTTAGCAGATGTTCAAGCAGTAGAGAGATTTCACCACTATATACTTTTTCGCAAAACTACCATTTTGTCAGATTGCAACCCTATGACCTACATTTTGTCACTTCAATTACTAGGGGGAAAATATTCCAAATGGATAGCCTTTTTGCAAGAATTTGATCTAGAATTCACAAAATCCAAATCAAAGAAATCTCTAGCCTTCGCGGAGTTACTTTGTGACCTCCCATCATCATCCAACGATTTAACATTTAAAGCATCAATCGTGGATGAAACTCTATTTCTGATATCGTCAAGCGACTTGTGGTACGGAGATATACTGATCTATCTCCAAACCCAAACATTTAGGCCTAACACCTCTCACTCTGAATAATGACTACTTGATACCAAGCAAAAGACTACATGATCATTGGTGATACACTTTACTGTCATGGTGTCGATATAGTTCTGCGAAGGTGCCTCAATAATGAGGAGGTCGAAAAAGTCCTGAATGAATATCATTCAGGCGCATGTGGGGGGAATCAATCTAGTTACGCCACTACACAAAAGATCTTATGAGCTAGTTACTTCTTTCCCACAATATTCAAAGATTGCATAATTACAGTCAGAAGTTGCCATGCTTGTCAAATTTTTGATCGCAAAACCAAATTACCACCGACACTGCTGCATCCAGTAGTTGATGTTGGGCCATTCGCCAAATGGGGCATAGATTTCATGACATAAAACCCCACCTCGGCCAAGGGGCATGGGTATATCATAGTTACTGTCGACTACTTTACAAAATGGGTTGAGGTGATGCCTACACTAAACAGCATTGGCGAAGCAACTGCTCTTTTCTTTTTCAATCATGTAGTCTCTAGATTTAGTGTTCCACAGGCTATAGTCACAAATGATGGATCACACTTTCACAATCACATGATGGTTGAATTTACTGCTAAATTAGGACTGTCCCATGACAATTCTACTCCATATTATCCGCAGGCTAACGGACAAGTTGAGGCCATCAACAAATTCTTGAAGCACATGCTGCAAAGGACGATTGGAGTCCACAAACGGAATTGGCACTTAATCCTGTAAATAGCTCTATGGGCATATAGGACATCAGTGAGAAATGCAACTGGATTTACACCCTTTCAGTTGGTATATGGCCTGGAAGTTGTCTTATCGATTCAATGTGAAATTTCATCTCTCGAGCTCGCAATCGATCTACTTCCCAAAAATTCAGAGGAAGAGGCTCGTTTCATGGAACTAATCCACTTGGATGAAACCTATCGTGATGTTGTGCTGGCTAACGAAGCACATAAGAAATGTGTCAAAGTGCAATATGAAAAAAATGTCAAGCCTCGTGTCTTCTCGGAAGGTGACCTGGTCTTTCTCTACGACTAGGACTCTGACAAATTGGGAGTAGGTAAGTTCGAACCTCTATGGATGGGCCCCTACATTGTTAAATGAGTATTAGCAGAAGGAGCATACGAGCTAGTAGATTACAATGGGATTCCACTGTCACAACCCTGAAATGGGTTGTAGCTTAAGCATTACTACGCTTGATCAAGTGTAGTAGTCTCTTTATAGATATGCTTTTGTTACATTTTTGTTTTCGTTAAGAGTTGTCATTTTGGTTAGGTAATCCACTTTGAATTTGTTGCATATGTTGGACTTTTTGGAAACATTCATTGGGTACGTCGATGGAGCTAGTCATAGAACATGGGACCTATCTTCTGCAGCCTAGGCTATTTTTGCTCCAAGCGGTGAGTTAGTGAGTTTCAAGGGGGATATGTATTGGTCAATCAATGAACAACATCGCTGAGTACAACGTGTTGATGGAGCTTCTCTCTAATTCCATTTCACATGGCATATGCTGACTTTTTGTCAGGCTAGATTCACAACTCATCATTCTACAGCTTACTGGCGTCTATTCTGTTCAGAGCCCAGCTATCTATCGTATGTTCCTAGGAGTCAAGCTTTTGGAAAGGAAGTTTTACTCCATTTAATATCAACACATTTCTAGAAACTTAAATACATTAACTGATTCATTAGCAAATTCTGTGTTAGACAGACATTTGCAGCATTCGTAAAGAAAAGCATTTCACATTAACATTTGCATAAGGATTTCATAACTTAACCAAAATAAAAACTCCGAAAATAAAAATATATAATTGTTTATAGTTTTTTACAAAATATTTTGTGTCCAATACAAAATCAGTCACACGACCAAGAAACTCAAAAATGAATGTAGGAAAGGATCCTAGGCTATTGATGTTGGTGATAACATGTCACTGCCTGTGTGATAATATGCAAGAGCCTAGTCCATCGACTCGACACACCAGTAGTATGGCACTGTAACCTTAGAGGTAACTCATTGGTCCTCACATATTGAATACCAATAATGAGGCCCTCGATTTGATCTTGTAGCACTGCTAGGGTCTCTGATATGTCCAAATCATGAAGGATAGCCCTCCCTATATTCTCTCTTGCTGGAACGTCAACTGTCGCCCTTAGGCGCACTGTTGGTCGCATTGGCCCAACATTTGCACACACATATGAGTTCGATTAGTCTTGATAATGTTTAAAAACACAAACATTATAAAACTGATAAACAAATATATGGTCAAATCATTTTACCCATAACACTCCACTACTCGCCAGCCGGTAACACCAAATCGAGGTCGCCTCGAAAATCCATCCCAAAGTATGGATACTCCGCAAAGACCATCTCCTAACGGTCGAACCACTCAAAGAAGGCATCAAAGAAAAAAAATTGTGACTAACCAACACGTCTGGCCATGAGATGAACCCATCTCTGCATCCATGTTTCCCTCAATGCTGGCAATCCTAATGAAATGTATTGTGGCTGTATCAGTGGAATCCTCTCCAAGGCGAAACTAGTCAAAATGGAAACCTAGCCAAAGTTCTTGGATCTTCTATTATTTACCTTGGAGAGTTATTATTTTATGACCGGGAGTACCGCCTCACACCAGTTGAATACCTTTGGTTCCAGGCATTCCATGGCATACTGCATATAAGATATATTGGCCAAATGAAGAGTCGCGCTACCAGCTAATCTAGCAAAGGTAAACAAAATGGTCCTCAAGGACCGATCGATGACATCTCGGATATTGATCTTGCTATCCCTTCTAGGCTGAGATCCATCTCTATAAAACTAGCGAATATAATCCCTCATAGATTCACCCCCACAGGCGGATCCTGATAGTGAGAGAGGGGCACCACACCTCGATAACCCTGTCAAAAAGTAGATATCCTCGACTGTCAATGGAATGGATTTACCTCTAATCTGGAATACCTGGTTAATCGGATCCCATGCATCGAGAAAATATTGCAACAAACTAATTTGTTGCCTCATGCTGGATATGCGAAAGAATTTGAGCAAACCACAGTTTCGTAATGCAATAAGTATGCCCTAGTCATGTAAGGCAATCATTTCCTCTTCTTCAAGTTCACGTTCACACCATGTGATGACCATATTGATTTGATAAATCTTTGAAACATAGACAAAAGATAAATTAGGATCCTGATTTGAGCAAAAACAGGAAAAAATTTCATGAAAAATCATTGTATAAAGTTTCCCTTCTACGCCCATCGCACCCTACCTGTGCATAGGGTGAGATGCATATTGACTGGCCAATTCCCAACTCAGTATGCATCACACTTTTCGATGCAGGCTAGGTGTGATGGAGGAAGAATAAATTCTTTAAACCCCAAGGGCCTAAAAATAAGGAAAAAGTTGCTCAAAATCAGAAGAGGATGGAATGAAATGAAGAGCTCGGGGTTAGCACCTACCTGGTCTTGATGATGCCGAAAATAGTCCACCAGATCTCCTGAAATCAACTGATGAAACTTGTGGGGGAAAACGACTCCAGAGCTCCAAAATCCCAAATTCGAAATGAAATGGTAAAATAAGAGGTAAAACTAATTTTTATGTTACTATTCACGTACTTCAAGTAAAATGTTAGTTTTTAAATTCATTTTTCGGGCATATATATGTATTTATAATCAATTTGATGGAGAAATTAAGTAGGTTGACTGACCAATGAAAGAATCTAACGTGTTAAATGGTGGATTGAATATCTTTGACCAATATCACAAGCAATGTTTCCACAAGGTTCAAGCTCGTTAAAAAATAACCCTGCCACTGAGCATAGTTTCTTCCAATTTGAGCTCATTAAAAAATGAATCCACCTTTAGTAAATGACCTCTGTGATTGTTATACTATCAGCCTTTTGAACCTTGGTTGTGTTCTTCCATCACCTCCATTATTCTGATCGATCATATGCTTCCACTTGATTGTTTACCCTTTTGAGGAAAAACTACGATGATTGGTTCTGTTAGCCACCCTCTTAACACTGCCATGTTTTGAGAAGTTCCAAACTTACCTGGAACTAGTTGCTACTCGAAAACACCACTCGTTCCTCTAAAAAATGAGTCTCTTTTAAGCTCTTTTGAGACTCGCTAAATATGAAAAGATTGCCAAGTTATTGGCCTTTCCAGCTTGTTAAAGTAAAGGGAAGCGCCATCCCTCCTGTATATTTCAATCTTTTGGGACCTGAGGGATTATCAAACAAAATATTGAGCGCTTTTCTTTTTCAGCTCACTAAAGCGATTGAACAGTCATCCCTTTTGTATTATTTTATACTTTTTCAAACTTAAGAGATTATGCTACAAAAAAGGACCACTGGAGTTTCCTTTTTGTCCCTTTTCAAACTCTCTAAACATGAAAAGGATCGAGTTATCTCTGTCCTTAAACTCATTAAAACAATAGCGACAAACTTTTTCAGCTAGATAAGAATGAGTTTCGCTGTCACTAGGCTAGCTAAAAAAAAGCGACAGGGTTACCCGAAGGGAAAATTATAGAACAAGTATATGTTATCCTCCTCAAGCTTAACAAAAATAAAGAGGTACTGGTCAGTAATGACTGGGGAAAAAGGGAAGAAAACCTGAAGAGCTTCATTGGTAGCAAGCCGCTCTTGAACATAGCACTTTCACTCCATCACTTTGATTGAGTCAGGTTTGGTTATTCCATTCACCAATCATATCACCATTGGTCCTTCGTACCATTCATTTTTGGGGTTAACGCTACCAATCCATTTTAGTGTCGCCAATATGTTCAAGAGAAGTCATTCAAAGAATTCACCGCCCAGCTAATGCCTCATCCACTACAATACCTTCACCCTCCATTTTTCATGACCGTCATTCCTGAACCTTGTATCATCATATCGTTTTCACCTCTAGAAAATCATTTTCTTTGTTTTTTGTCGTAGATGTGGGATACATCAAGGCCCTCCTACAACGAGTCACTTCTTGTCGACATCAGCTCATTATCCAAGAAGTTGACTTAGAAACAACCCTTTTAGTACTTTGAAGCTTACATGCCTCAATGACAAGTTTCTCACTTTCGACGACAGGTTTACATCAATGGCCTTTGACAAAAATATTTTGTGTGGTGTTCAGCATCGAATCATATATTCACACCATGTGAATTGTATTGTATTACCTTGAGGGTCATTATCATTATTAGTGATTCCTCTCGCGCTTGTTAACAACTTACATCATTGGCTGGTAATTAGGCGATGTCTTTCCATGTTAGACTCCAGAACATCTTTTCGCATGGATCGAATTGTACATCAGGCGAAGATTGAATGTGTTTGAAGACCCCGAATCTAGTTTCATCCATTCGGGCTGCGATATATTTAGGAAAATAAAGACATCAAATGTACACAGAAGTTGCACAGATGATCATCCAAGCTAAGGGATGATGACTCTACATATAAAGAATCACCAGTCTGCAACTGTAGACGGTTATCTATTCCATGTACATGAAAATGAATTTATAAAGCTAAGCATGGGAATGCATGCCTGAGCTAGATCATGAAAAATAATATGATGATGATGTATTGTATTGTATCTTATATAGGTCACCTTCAAGTTCTAATACCTCAGATCCTCATGATAAAGCATTTCACCTGACATCAAAAGATTTACAACCTCATGCTTTAGGGGGAAAAGGTTATAGACATATTTGGGCACTACAACCCCAATCATATATGTCAATAAACCAAGGGCTCTTTAACCCGTAAAAGTGTTGTTTCATACCCTAAAGGATCATGGTCAACTGCTTACATCATTTCCTAGAAGTTCCACCTAAAAAACCACTCAGAACTGGCCAAAACTAGACTATACTGACTGCTCCATGGTCAAGGTGCAATGCATACTGGCTGCATACTGAAAGAGCCTTCTGTGGGGTGAGATGAGCGAGAATAGACAAATGGCAAAGACAGTTTGCTAAGTGGATACCCAGGGAATCTTCTAGAAACTTCTCATATGACACTTACCTCTTTGAATTTTCCCAAGGATGAGTTAGAGATCAAAGAAATCTCCAAGTGGAACCAAGAAGTATCAGTGGAATGACACTAATCAGAAACCTAGAGCTGACTCACACCCTTGCAAGACATCTATATATGGATCCCTCTTCTGAGAGATCTAGAGGCTGGAATTTTGTATTTTGTAAGGAAGTGTTGTTGGTTTATCTTTGAGAAGAGACATTGTATTGTTGGGTGATCTTTCTTTTCATGAGGTGAAGAGGGCTTTGATGCTGGGAGGATGATGCTAGATCAAACAACTAGGTTGTAGTCCTCTCTTCTACTATTAATAAAGTTATTTGAGTTTTCTTCCATATAATCGTGTATTTGTGAATCTTGCTATTTGTGAATGCAATTGTATGGTCAATGTATTTCTGATTTTTCATTTTTTATGGTATTATAGATTGAGATGATTTGATGATGTTTTTTTTCTTTGCCTCTACAGGTATTCTCTAAAGTGGGACAAGTAGGAGAGGAGTGGCAAGCTCTATCAAGGGAGAGAGGAAACAAGCAAGTAGTCAAGCGAAAGATCCAGGTTGGTCCTCTTTGCTTCTCTCTTATCTATCACACGTAAAGGAAAACACAATTTTCTTTGATTGTTTATTTCTAAGATATCTACCTATCTTATTGGGACTAGCAGATCAAAAAGACACTATTTTTCTCGGAAACATCTGGAAACTTGGTTCCAACATCCCCCAATACTGCTTTGGGTGAGACTTCAGTCCGCCCTTTGCAGGCTGATGCCGAAAGGGCCAATAGTGTAGGGATTTGTTTGGCTAACTAATTCTAAACCTAGGTCAGGCCCCCTCAAGCCAACACTCTTTGTCAATTGACACACATTCCAAGCTAAGCTAACACAGTTGTTTTGATTTGGGTTGAGGAGTATATGATGCACAAGCAGTATAGTCTTCATAGTCCTAGTTTCATCTCTAGGGTTGCTCTGCTGCCAGTAGGCCTAGATAGTATCCCAACAGAGTCATGCAGGAATAGAAACATGTCTCCACTACCAGTGAGCCTGGTTAGTACCCCATCGGAGTTACTTGCATCACCTCTCTGTGTAGGAAGCCTTTCTCTTCTTTCACCTTATTCATTTTTTATTTTTTCAAACTTTTTTCACTTTTTAATTTTTCATCTTCATAACTGTGCATAACACATATTCATTTCAGAGGTAGAAGAGGGATCTTGACTTATTGAGAGAAGAAGAGGTTGTTCCTTTAGATAAGTATTTTATGTATACCTTTGATGTTCTTGTTAAGGTTTTCCCCCTCACCTTACTCTACTTGACTGAGATGACAAGGATTAACCTAAAACAATTGACTAGAGTAGGTGATACTATTTAGCGTGCAAGCGTTTTGTTTTCACCAAGGTTCACTTCAAACAATACGTATTTTCCATTGATATATCATGGACTGAAGAGAACAATTTCTTACATAAGAGAGCAGACAATAGCTAACCAAATGTTGATAGTTGTACAAGTCCTCTTGTACTTTGCCCAACTTGTTTCAAGAGTTGCGCATGATCCATGCAAAACTAACCTATGGAAAATAACAAGAAAACAAACCAAAAAGAAAAGCAAGAAGTAGAAGCAAATGCGAAAGAAAATCAAGTAAAAAAACAAACAAACACACAAGAAATAAGAAAACATGCATGCAAGAAAACAATTCAAAAGTGAACACTACTCCTCCTCCTAGGTTAACAGTGCACAGGCCTGATCACGTGAAGTGATATTTCTAATGCATCCATCAGTGCATTAGTCGACCCATGTTGGTGAAGGCATGGTTCGTGAACAAGACAACTACGTGAACCGGAAAACAAGAAATATATAATAGTGAAGACAAACACACTCTGAGTTTACAAGCATCCACATAACAAAAATGATTGAAAGTGCATCACATGCACTTTGTGGACTTGCCATAGCATTGTGCTACACTGTGTGCAAATGTTGAGTGTATGCATTCTCTTGACTATGATATGAAAGAAAACTTGAGAAAGTTAGACCACTTACGTTGTGCATGTGTGCTTTCTATGTAAGATTTCTCCAATGCATGAGGGATGGCATCATGTAGTTCGAGTGGAGGAAGTGAAATATGGGTGTTTGATTGATATTCAATGCAAAGCAAAGAGTGATGAGGAGCCTTGATTGTTTCAACAATTTCCTGATTGGAAGTGAAACCAACCTCAAGACAGCGAGGGCCTCACATAACCATCAGCCCAGGTTGAAGTGCCTCGACAGTCTGTAGGGTTTCGACTTCATCGACAGATAAGTCATCGTAGACAAGTGTCTTAGATAGATTAACAACAATTGAATCATCATCGTGATCATATGAAGAAGTAGAGAGATCATGACAACCAAGATCAGAAAATTTAGGATGTTTGTTGGCATCTTCATGATTTGATGAATCAGGCAAAGGGGTAGATGAGAAGCAAATATGTCCACCCTTTGTGTTTCCAGAAATGACAGATGATAGATTGGATGGAATTTCTAAGGAATGTGTCCTCTTCACACTTGATGACAGACTGACATTCGACGTGTCCTATGAATGATCGAAAGTAGAAACATCTGGAAATGGGTTTTCACATGGGAAATCAACAGTGGCAGAATCACAAGGGATGTCAGGATAAAGAGGACGAGGTAAGGCTAGAAGGGAATCATCCTTTACCACGAGTTCTTCTTTAGATTCCCACACACACTCATGATGAATGATGGTGCAGGTTGGATGCATAACACCAACTCCGTCGAAAACTTGATCCTAGTTCATAGCAAGTGAGGAGTCCGCAATGGAAGAACACGAGAAAATACAATCAGGAGGATCAACAGAACACGGGGGCAGAGGTTGAGGGAATGAATCCACGTGACAACCAATAGGATTGCAAGCCAAATCCATGCAAATATGAAGAGCATGTGGGGTGGGAGGACGTGGCAGTTCACAAATTTGTGTGCATGTGTGGTGAAAGAAAATTCTAAGTGTGGACACAAACAATTCCTCTAGCCCGAGAGCAGGTCTAGCCACAAACAAGACATTCTATGGAATATTTCCTTAGGTTAGAACCAATTAATACGACCTATCCCTTAGTATGCTTATCTTATTTGTTGATGACCTTGCTTCCTCACTCCAACTATCTCCCATTTCCTTCTTCGAGCACCTGAAACAAGTAAACAACAACAAAAAAAACCATGATAATAGAAAAATTGTATTCAAACTACTATACAAGTCAAGAAACATTAAGACAAACATGTGAGATGACATATTATGTAGGAAACCAATCGATAGTTGCATATATAATAAATCAAGAAGAGATTACAACCGTTGTCTTGACGTTGTTGTTCTCCTACGACAAATCCAGGTTCCCACACACTTTTGTTAGCACTCCATGATGGCCTCAATAGTGGTATTTTTAAGGCTCTTCCCTTTAGCCTTTACACTAAACCAAGTTCACACTTCTCCCTCACACACAACTAGAGAGCTACAACTATGAATAACTTGTTGATTACTCCATAATCAAAACTTTAACCAGAACATAATTAGAACTAAAAGCTAGCTTTTGCTTGGGAAAAAGAGAAGTTTATATAGCTTGGATGGAGGGAAGATGGTTCCTCTTCTCATGGGAGAAGGCCTTATCTCTTGAATTAGTTCCTTCCTAATAGGGGAAAGGAGACCAAACTGACCTCCTCAACTCCATCTAGCCTAATCATTTACCTGACTTCTATTATGAAGCTTATAGAGCTAGAAGCTTCAGCTCCATATTTAAAAAACTTTCCAAAAGAGGATCAGCATGACTGGAACAATGCTCAGTCACTCCAGTTAGCGCTAGGGACAATTATAATCCCTACACAATGATGCAAGGAGGACATGGGTCATTAGTGTCGGTCTTGTAAACTAGGATAAACAGAAGATTTTTCGAAAATGATGCAAAAGGGAATTGTTCTCCTCATGAAGAGGGACATAAAGGGAGTTTCTTCATGAAGGGAAAGCATGTAGGGCTCACTGTAGAGGTCCTCCTGGATCATGGAACGAGGAGTATAGGGATTGTGACAAAATTTTGTGTAACAGATGCCCCCTAAAGCGTGAAGGATGAACTAGAGTGAGGGATGAAATGCTTTATGAATCAGTGCAGGGAATCAAAGTCTGTCTTCAGAAAACTTGCAAGCAATTACATATACATATACATTACTGAAAACTCTGTCAAATGATACATGAATCATGGTATGGATGCAACCATCCAGAGAATGATCATGTAAATGGATCTAGGCATGGGCGCAACCATCCGATAAAGAGGGCCATAATGAAACCAAGGTATTGTCACAACCATCCAATAATGAGAAGGACCACATATGACAACTCAAGGTATGTTCGCGACCACCCATCTGAAAGAGACATGCATATGAGCACGATCATCACACCACCTTACAACCTAGACTTTTGTAATCTGAGCCCACGGTCTTGCTCTCCAACATGACCTAATGAAAGTACAAATTATAACATGTGAATAGATGTGTTGACATTGAACATGCTAGAAAATCACTTGATTACCAGCCGATGATGTGAACTGTTAACAAGTGGGAGAGAAACCACCAATAATGACAAGGGTCCTCAAGGTAATATCAGCACAATTCATGGAATGTAAATAAAGGAACTAAATTTGAACACCTATGAAATCACCTGATCGAAAGCCAATGACGTGAACTTGTTGTCGAGTGCGGAGAACTTTCCATTAGGGCATTCAAGCTCTAAGGTACTGGAAAGAAGTCTCTTCATCAACTTCCTGGATAATGAGCTTAAGTTGACAAGAAGTGACCATGTCGAAGGAGGGCCATGAAGTATCCCACATCAGTGACACAAAACAAAGGGTTGTGAAATGATCTTGGATGATACAGAGAATTAGGGGTAAATGTAACTGCAGAAGGACAACTCTTGAACACATCGATGACAGTTTGGCAGTTTTTGGATCCATAGGATCGGTGGTCATGATGACCTGGTAGAGACCAATTGGAAGGAAAAAATAAATGGACCAACCCAGGAAGGTTGAATATGAAGTGAGGATATCCCAACCCGACATGAAGCAGAAAGTGTCATGTTCAAGAGTGAGTTGCCGACACGAAGCAGAAAGTGTCATGTTCAAGAGTGAGCTACCAACACGAAGCAGAAAGTGCCATGTTCAAGAATGGGTTTCTAGGATAGCATGTGCTTGCATTGTAAGTCCATCCTTCTGATGAATCCAACCTAGTAAGTTTAATGAGATCTAGGAAGGAGAAGCTCATGTTTGTCTGGTGATGATTCTGATGTCGTTTAATATTTTAACAAGTCCGACAAAGGTGAAACTTGGTATCTTTTTCATGTTTAGAGAGTTTGAAAAAGACATGGAAAAGAAAACTCCACATGGTCCCTTTTTGTACATTTGTGTCTCTTGAGCCTGAAAAGGTAGAAAATAATACGTGAGAGAACCACTTGACTATTTAAATCAAGGGATACCTTTTTCGTAAATAGTGCATCCCAACCCAAAAACTGGGTGAACAAATACTGGTTGTATGAAGTTTTGCATTCGTTAACAAGTTCAAAATGAAAAGATCTCGGCAATATTTTCATGTTTAAAGGGTCAGAAAAGAGCTTGAAAGAGGACCCCCCATTTCATTCTCTTTTACAAGTCAAAAGGGAAAAATACTTGGCAATATTTTCATTTCAGTTTTACGAGTCAAGAAAAGAGTTGAAACATGACTCAGTACCATCGTAAAACATCCATTACCTGTCACTGCATAAAAGGTAAAATTAATTATCCAATTCGTGAGGAAAAATAGGTAAAAAATACTTAAAAACCCTAATATTTCATGAAAAACTAAATAAAAGGAGGGAAAATTAAATCTTTTTACCATTTACCATTTTACCTTTCTGTGAAAAACTTTTTACCCACTTGTGCCCTAATTGTTCAGGAGTAGATCGCGGGAGATCTAGGAGGTTATTCCCCGAGCCGTCAGTTGCAGGTAAGAGCCAATCCATTAAGCTCCATTTCCATACTATTTATTCCTCTTTTTATCCATTTTTTGGCTTTATGAGGGTTTTGGAAAAAAAAAATCACCCTCTGTCGACTTGATTTCTAGGCACGAAATCGCACCGACCGAGGGTTGCTAAAATGACCAACCGTGATGTCGACACAATTTTTTTTAAAATAGGCACACCAACGTCATAAAAAAAGAAAAAATCAAATTTTCTCTTAAATCCATTGTTTGAATCCAAATTTCAGTTGCCAAAAATGGTTATTGACTTGAATACATGGTTTTTGCACGAAATAATCGTTGAAAATAGTAGTATAGAAAGAACGTGAGCACGAAGATGTGGAAACCCAAGCAATGGCTAATCAAAACTACTTGGATGCCTTGAGGAATTATGGGCTCCTCAAGTTCTTTCTCACACCAAGGATGCGGGCTCAACTTGAGCTGCTTCGATACCTGATTAGTCTCTGGGACATAAATCGGGAAATTTTTATCATCGGTGACCAGGAGCTAGAGTTGGAGACTTCAAATATTTATTTCATCACATGATTGTATTGGAGAGGGGAACCAATCAACCTATATAGGTCAAGGTCGATTGGGGCAAGCATATCCATGCTACTTTCTGAACACTGCCCAGAAGCTTTTAAAGAAAAAGTGGCAAGATTGAGATTGTGACTGTGCGAGATCTTACACTAAGAGTTCTACTATTTACCATCAACAGAGTGGTTGGGTCCCAAGCAGAGCATGAAACCAACAAGTCGAAGTTTTTGTATGCTATCGACAGTACAACACTGACGATCTTCAATTGGGAAGAAGCCATGAAGATCAACATGAAACACCAGTTGTCAAAAGCTAAGGTGGGGAATCTGAAGCAATTTTGCTTCGGATATGTGCTAGTGACCTTCCTCTTGGAGTGGGTTCCGCTCTTCCAATACGAGCTGATTGAGGTGGATCCTTCGATGCCACGAGACCCACGAATGGTTCGTTGGAGTCAGTTGATGCCTAGAATCATCGGGGGCTAGTATATGTCCTACAAGCCCACCTTTTTCTCATGGCTATGATGACAACTGATTGTAGTGGAGGGTTGGCCTTACAGCAGTACCAACATCCATGGAGATCTGAATATGCCGCTTCTAGATGGGGAGGATTTCGATGATGAATGTAAAAAATCAATTTTAATTTTTTGAATTTTGAATTTCTTTTTATATATATGTGTTTATAACATTTTGTTTTATCAATGCAGATGTTGGACCAGAGCTTCCTGTCGGGATGTCCCTAATAGCCAAGCGCGTCACTTGTTAGTTTGATGTCGCTACTTATCAAGAAGGAGGTGACAACGAGGAGGAGATCATGAGGAACCTTGAGGGGTTGACTCGTGGGATCCCAGAGTATGTCTGGGTAGGAGACATCCCACACTAGTACCAGAGGCATATGGTGGGGGTATCTGATTTGATCTACTGTGACTCGTGTAGTACGCGCAGTTACATGTTACCATGATCACCATGCTGATTAGTTCTTAGGTCCAACATTTACATTTTTGAGGCCTGTGTGCCACAAATATATGAGACCTATGAGCCGCAATTGTTATTTGAACACACATATTATTTTTGGGGTTTCAATGTATCAAACATTATTGCCATACATACATACATACATACATACACACACATTATATTATATTATATATATATATATATATATATATATATGTTTATTTTTCCTACTTACTATGGTACAAATGATTTGTTTTAGTTTTCACATGTTTCATATATGTCTATCCATCACATAATTATCTAATGCATTTGTCAATGTATTCATGTGTCTGGGAATATAATGATATGTAATGTAATCAAAATTTCTCTTAAGTATATGAATACGTAGATACATTCTCAATATCTAAGGGTTTATGACAGAATATTTCCCGTTGATTTGAAAGACAACAAGCTATGAATCTAGGTTGACGACCAATTCATGAATGTCAAGAGCAATGGCTCTTGACAACAATTCGATAAATGCATTGTATTCAACAATGTTATTAGTTGTACAACCTAAACGAATACCTTGAAGATAAATAAACTCACTATGAGGGTCATGAATGGCCCATGTGTGAAGGATATATTTCGAGTACTACGGCAAGCACCTTCAGCGAAACCAATGTGAGTAGTCACTGACATCTGGAAAGCAATGAATGAACATAGTAAACAGGAAAATTGTTTGAAAACTAACACACCAAACCACACTACACAAAAATGAATGACACACTAACGTACACAAGTCACCATGTAAGATTACCTAAGCATAGTACTTTGTGAGACACCACCAGAGCTTTACCATTGACATGATGAGTAAGTATTGACTCTATTAAATAATAGAGTAGAAATCATATAAGGCTTTGCCCCCATGCCCCCTGGGCAAGGGAGGGTTACGAGTCAGATAACAACCCAATTACAATAATGGGAAATTAGTAAAAACTCAGGGAGGGAGAAAAAACTTGAATCCATGAGAGGATAAAGGTGCCCTCAATTGAAAGATCTTGATGATGGCAGGCGAAATTGACACGTCAATAGCTAGCGAAGAAGAGAACTTCTCAAGACACATAGACATGATGACTAGGCTAGGCAGGAACAAGGAATGATGATGAGTATCGTTCCATGGTGGTTCCTCTAGAGACATTACTTCCATGATACTCTCATCTGCAAGAAAATTCTCGGCTAAGGGATCAAGAGATTTCAAAGAACCAAGCCACTGGGATTGAGAATACGTATCGAGAGATGTCCTTGAAATAGGAAAACAGAGGATACGGAACTCAAGGCTGGAAAAATTTCCACATAATTGATTTCAAAAAGAATAAGTGGCATAACCTCACCCTAGGTATCAACAAGATCAAGTGAAGTTATGACCCAAGGATCAAATTTGACCGAGATCATGTTGACAGAGGCAACATGAGGAGGTGGGAGCGGAAAAATTCCCATCAAGGAAAAATATTTAAAAGGTCCTACCCCCACACTATCATAAGGAACATTGGTGTGCTTGACATACAAAACATTTCCATCTGAGGAGGAAGAGGCAAATAAGGACAGTTGGTCAATTGTGACTATATTCCCTTGATGTGGAAAATAAATCACATTGAATAGGGAGGAGGCTACAGCATGCATGACATGGGTCTAGCTCCATCCGAGTAGAATATTATATTTAGATTAGATTTTTTGGCATAAGTATCATGTGATTTACGTCAAAAAATCTATCATAAAATTGATATGGATCACAGAAGCCTCAATTCAACAATAGAATATAATAATTTAGATTAACGTCAACAATCTCCACCTCGACGTGTATTGTCTTGCCCTCCAAAGTAATCACAAGGTTGGGTAAGATACTGAATGGTCCCGAATCATGCCTAGTGAAAGCTTCCAAAGTGTTAGGGGATTGGCTCAAAGTAGGAGAACCAATTTCATTCCAACAAGCAACCAACATGATGCAGGTAGAAGCACCTTCATCAATGATGGTCCTATGAATGGTTTTCTCATTGATAATTACCTGAATGAAAAAGGGAATTTGATGAGGCAGTCGCAGAATGTTGTTCGATAGATAAAAAAATATCAAATTAGAATCAGTATGATCAATACCTCCAATAACTGACAATAATGATTTCCGCTAAGATGGATAGCTTTGGATTACCTCAAGAATAGACATAGCTGATGGTGCCTGAGAAAAATCCTCAACAATATTATAGTGTTGAGAAACTCGAGCATTGGGATTGTATGAGGACTTTCTTAGAACACTTCGAGAAGGTGGTCAGATGGCGGAATCAAGGTTAGGGCTCTCGATATGAAGAGCACTAGAACTAGATGGGGCATAAGAAGAAGGGGTAACTTCTTTCTCTTTCCCTGCTTTCGATGTAGGAGTTTGATAATCTTTTGATCTATTAGCCACATTAATAGGCGTACTCATCATGAATACTTGTGATCATGAGGAAGTAGATGATTGAGGCTAGTCTACCATTTGAGTTCGTTGAGACGAAAACGACTCTTTCAGGATAGTTGGGCTCCCTTTGAGAAAACGAATAACTTCGGACCATCAGGGAATATCCTTAGTATAGTGATCCTCCTCACAAGTGAGGCATGTATACTTAGGCTTCTGTTGTGAAGAATCACCAGCAGATGACTTAGGAGGAACTTATTTTGGGGCATCGACTTTACCCTTGCCTTTGCCTTTCTTCTTACCTTTCGAGGATTTTTCCGCTGTGTTAGCTTGAACAGCATGGACCTCTGAAGTTATACCAAGGTCAGGTTAATTCTAGGAGGGACTATTAGAAGTAGTGTTTGAGACCAACATCTATTTGGAAGAAGATTTCATAGGGGTCTGGGACATTGAACCAATTACTCCATCAACACGGGGTGTAACCTATAACTTCAACATTGTTGGATTAGATGATGGCCTCAGAGCATCAGGTAACAATTCATATAAAGTGCAAGACCGAGAACAAACAAGATCTAAGTACTGGGCATGAGCAAGGGCTTGTTCTTCGGTAACACATCCATACATAGCTATATCGTGAGAAATTGGAGTGAAGAATGATTTGGTAAACCATTCGGTTAACAATTGATTAGCAATCTTGAATTTGATCAGGTGATGTATACATCTCCATTCATGAATGTGATCAGAGATGTGTGTCACAGTATCTTTCTTGAGTGATGTAATCAAATAGGTGCTAGTTTCATAACGAACCGACAATTGGAAATGCGTGAGGAAAGCCATGGCTAAGGAGTTGAAGTCATGATAAGTACTTTGAGGGAGCTCAATATACCACTTGGCTACAACACCTGTAAGGTTTCATTGGAAAAGACGGAGATAGATAGAATCATCAACATAGGATTTCAAAGAGCACCGGAGGTGATATGTCATCACATGGGCTTGGGGATCTTCTTTTTCTTTTCCATCGAACTTCAACCAATCGCTCGGGATCTTGGATGAGACCAGAGGCTAGTATGGTGAATGAAGAATTGGATCATTCATGAGTTGAGACACATCTGGAAACTTTAGTTTAGTCGAGAATGGCAATTGAGTGTTGAAAGGCATGGGAGGTCAATAAGCGGGTCCAACCAAAGGAGCCCATCCCTGCTAGTAAGGATTTTGACCCCATAGTGGAGGGTTTTTTCCATACGAAAATTGATTTTGCCCCCACTATAGGTTACCTTGTCCATAGGGAGGATTTTTACCATGAAAGCCTTGAAACTATCCAGCCATAGGTTGTTGATAAGAAACATAGGGGTTAAAAGTTTGTTGAGCTTGTTGACCTTGGACATATGGATATTTCACCTATTGTCCTTGAACGTACAAGCTTTGAACTTGCTGCCCCTGAACAAGAGGATTTTGGACCTACTGCCCTTGGACATAAGGATTCTACACTTGTTGTCCCTGCACATAGGGATTTTGGGCTTGTTTCCCTTGGAAAAAAGGATTCTGAGCCTGTTTCCCTTAGACATTAGGATTTTGGGCTTGCTATTGCAAGACTTGACCCTGATCTTGTCCTTCTAAGGGTTGCTACTGCGTAGGTTGGCTCTGCTTGTACAAGGGTTGGCCTTGCGGCTGAAAAGGTTGTCCCTGAGTAGAGGTTGGACTTGTGAAGACATAGGCTGGGAGGTTTGTTGAGCATACTGTACCTATGGCTGCATGGTTTGTTGCAACTATTGTGAGGGTTCCCCCTACAGTTGTTGCAGTTGTCCTTGCTATGACATCATTTCCCCCTACTGCTGTGCGGACGACCCTTGCTACAACAAAGGTTTCCCTTATTATTGTGGAGGTTATCCTTGCTGCTGCAAGGGTACTTGAACAATTCCTGGATTAAGAACTTGAAAATTTCTGAATTTTATCTAGCCATAACCACCGGGAAAAGTGGACAAACCAAGCTGAACAAACTATCCAGGTTGAAGGACGTAAGGCATATTTACCATTCCTTAGGAAACATATGGAACATAAGGAGCTTGGTACTGAACCTGAGCCTCATAAGGCTGCTGATACTGGAAATTGCTTGAATCAGACAGACCAATGGAATTTTTGACCTGTTGGTATTGGACATTACTCAATCCAGTAGGACCAACAGGGTTTTGGATAGCACCAGAAGAAGGCTGGTTCATCCCAACGATGTGAGCCTATGAGCTACTCACATTAGTTGTACCTGATGCCATAAGCACATTCGAATTTTCCCCACCAGGTGGTGGCATAACCTGTGAACTGACTGGAGGGATTTAAGAACTCACAGAAACATGACTCGAAATTGTCGATTGAACCGGATAAGAGACTTGGATGGATGAGATAAGAGGGTTCAGAATGGTGGGTTGCACTGGGACTGAAGTAACTGCAGAAATTACTGGTTGTTGGGAGATCAGGTTCTGAATGAACAGACCTGTGGTAGACATAACCCCAAATGCCCAAACAAGGTTGTGATAAAGTGATGAGGCAGTAGGTGTACCTGAGACCAATTGTGCTAAATTCAAATAATCAGGTGCAAAATCTTGATACACACTGATGGGAATGCTCCCTGTGTAGAGGAAACCTTTAGGAGGAAATTGATGCTCTTCCTCTTTGATAGTGTGTGGAGTAGAAACTTTTGATTGATCCGAAGAGGTAGTTGGAGCTTCGTCTTCGACTTCGATAGGTGGAAACAAGAGACGACAAACGACCAAAGATGTACGAGGGGATAATTCCAAAAGGACACCCGGCTGATTGTACGAACTGTACAGACACTGTGGTGATATCACAATAGGGTTGAAAAAAGGATTCAGAGGATATATAACCAATCCAAGTTGACCTTCCGTAGTCGGTGAACTTTCCGTAGTCGGTGAACTCTTAGGAGTTTGGACGGGATTGTCCGAAGATTCTAGGCCAATATCAAAAAGGTACCTAGTATCTAAAGTAGGCGGAGGACAATATGGAAAAGGTTGAATGCTCAAAACTATTACGAGTTCAACACCTCGGTCCTCAAGTGACTCTGGTAATTCAAAAAAAGGCTCCTCGGACAATATTTCAGAGGAAGGAGAGGAAGAGGAACTAGGTGAACTAGATGGTTCAACCACGATGACATTGTCCCAGTTAACAGGAAAAGAGAGATAAATTTCAAGGCTTTAAAATGTACTTTAAGGAATAATCACGATTTGGTCTATAAAAGACCAACAAGATGTTATAAGATTGTGGGCAACAAGTTTTTTAAACGCATAAATGAATTGGTGCTCTTTCATGTTTTAAGAGTCGAGAAACAAGCAAAGATGACTCTATCACTTTCAATTGGAAACAAGCTCGAAAGGACAAGTGCTTGACTGATCTTTTAAGTTTAATGAGTCAAAAAGATCAAATGGCTACTCTGAATGATCTAGGTAAAAAGGATTATCAGGCAACCATGAACTACAGAATACCGCCCGGTGAATTGAGAAGTACGAACAGGAATGTCCCCGAATGTTGTGTTCGGTGTATCATGTTTACAAGGCAGCAGACTCAGCTTCCTATGGATAAAGGATTGTAGCCTAGAGGGTTCTCCCTTTATATACTTAATGGTATGGGGAGCACAAGTTTGTACTAGTGGTGTCTAGTGTTGAAGCTAATGACAACTGCTAGGTTTAAAGACACCGGAACATGTCTCTAGCCTAGACCTTCTAAACATGATCGTTAGGTTTCAAATGCACCTTAGGTTAATTGAATTCACTTTAAAGTTTATCTTGAATTACGTATTAGTTTTCAGGCTTAGCGATGCGACTCAAAAATTCCTAAATGTAGCTAAATGAGACAAGACCCTTTCAATTCGATGAATTGTCTACACTAGAGAGGGTAGAAAACAAAATCAAATGCAAACAACCAAGCAACTAAAATCAAAATGGTTTTTCAGTAATTCACTTTTTGAAAAAATAAACTAATGAAAAACTCGTTCCAATTCCTATTCTTTCTATTAAGTGCACTTCAAATAGTCCTTTTAAAAGTAAAGAGAATTCTCTTTGTTTTCAAATGCAAATGCAACCCTATTCTTCAATGATGCTAACTAATGTAATGTTGGGCATGGAATCCCCCCATGACATGTTTTGGGGCTCAAATCCCAAGTTTTGACTTGATATTTTTGTAAAGACTCCACGAGTTGTGGGTGCGGAGCGCGAAATGTATGTTAGAGTCATAGGGTTTTCCACCCTAGTTTTGGATGTAATGTCAACCTACCCATGGTTTGTGGATGATGGGATTGTATAAATAGAGCGAGGCTCTAAGTTGTAAGGATACATCGAATGGAATCTAATAGATAGCGAAGTAGAAGAAAATAGCAAGAGTTTAAGTGAGTCTTGGGTCATAAAGTAGGAGAAGGCTCTGCAGCTGAGTACGCAGAGGCCTAGTAGTCCGCAGCTGAGGGCATGGACCCCTGAAACTTAGTGCGTAGGATGGATTCGAGTCTGTAATTGAAGAGATTAATAAAGAAAGGTTTTGTTACCAATTCTATGTAACTGTTTTGAGTTATTACATGTTTAATATGAATTGCAAATATACTGTTTATTTACTACGTGCACCTATATAATTGATGTATGTTGTTAAGAATAACTGAAAGCACACAAATAAGCTAAGTTGACCAAATAACAGTAGATTACTAGTAAGGACTTGGGTAATAATAGCATTCGTCCCCCGAGTAGAGTTGTGCGAAGGCAGCATCTCAGGCTATAAGGTACAGGAAATTGCACGTAGCAACATGCGTGCGAGGTTGAACCATGGACCACTTGAACTTATCAGACATCTCTAGGGTGCAAAAACCTAGTTCTAGCACCCTCCCATACTACTTTTGGTGAGACCTTAGTCCACGCTCTGTGGGCTATTGCTGAAAGGGCCAGTAGTAACGAGATTTGTTTGGCTAAATCTATCTGAACCTAGGTCTAGCCTAATAAGCCAACAAATGGTTTTGTTGTGGGGATCAGGGTCTGCATAAGAGATGTCTGATTTTGTTTCACTTGAATTTGAAAAAGAAAGAAATTGAAGGGTGGCTAGACAGAAAGATTCACAAGTTCGCAGCGCAGGAAAATAGGAATCCATGAGTATCGAAGGAACAATGGTTAGAGCATTACATGTATATGGAAATCCATGAAATTTTCTTTGCATCATTCCCCTCTAAGTTGTACAAGTGGATTGTGAAGCTAGCAAATAGCTAGGGAAGGTGTAGGCTCAACAAACCAATCGTGTGGACTCTAGAATTTGTGCGTAGACTAGAAGCATTGGAAGATAAGATCGTGTGCTCTATGGACCATTGGCTAGATCAGATTATAGGAGGGTTTATCACTGAGTTCACGATAGATATGCTAGTCAACAACGAGGCAAAATGATGCTTCCTCAAAGGACTATGAGATAATTACATTAAATCTTTGAACACTTGGATTAAAATGCTAGTGTGTGAGAAGTAGGTTATGTGAATAAATTGATGTTTGGCACTACACGAAGTGAGAGGATCTATAGAAAAATAAGTACCGATGAAGTAGAGACTAGTCCCTTGATTTCACCTCCACGAGAAAGCGAGGAAGAGCTCACGGAAGTTTCACCAAGAAGCGTAATCAGTTTGATAAGGCAACGAATTCCGATCATACCACCCCCACCTACACCACCACCAGTTTCACCATCATCATCTCCATCATTGCCCACACCACCTCTGCCACCACCACAATTCAATATGGTGAGCACAATAAAGTTACTGGTATTCAAATGAGTATGGAACGAAGATCCCAACTAGTTTTGGTTCGTAGTAAAGGCTATGTTGGAAACGCAAGGAGTCATAGATGATAATATCAAGAAGGAAACACTGGTTAGCGCCTTGTAGGATCGCACACTGACGTGGTACATTAAGCACTCCAATGACAATCCAAACACAAGGGTCACAAATATCCAAGCTGCACTAAACAAGGAATTTAGCAGACCAAAATTGGAGACACAGTCGATTATCGGGTTTAAGGAAATTGCGATGCTTCCAGGCAAGATCCCCTAGGAGCTAGATTAGAGACCGAAGGGTATGATTCGTGAGCCAACATGACCTTGACAGATAGACAAAATTGTTGGGTTGTGTTATATTCTTTCCACATAGTTATAAGGGGGTTTGAGGGGTACCTGTAACCCCACTTTATGGGGTCCGAGGCAGCGCCCTGGAAAATTTTGGTTTTGGACCCTATGTTAGGTTGGGTGGACCCACCTATGGTTTTATGCATGATTTTCACAATGTTTTTTGTATGGGGATGGTTTTTGGTCCATGTTTTGACGCGTGGTTTGGTCCTGGATTGATGCTCGACATGTATAAAATGTATTGTAACTTGACATGAAAATAATGAAATCAGCTGGTAGTCCCAGTTTTGGGATCCAATGGGAAATCTCTGTGTATATGTGTTTTATGTGTTATGCTCTCGCATTTTTATTTTTCCCTGTGATTTAGAATTCATATGCAGGTAATTTCTGTACGGGGTTAAAAACCTACATTTGGTATCAGAGCTGTTATAGCTTCAAGGGGACGCCTTTGTTGTTGAAGGGTTTTGCTCGGGCCTGTGGTAGAGCCTGTTCAGTGGAAGATCTGCGAGATCGATTCTGGTGGTGAAATAAGATGGCGAGCAGCGGAAAGATAAAGATTGAGAAGTTCAATGGTCAGAGTTTTGAGTTGTGCAAAATCAATATGGAGGATCTGTTGGTGGATAAAGATCAGTGGATCACATTAGATCCAGGTACTAAACCAACAGGAATGACCGATGAAGAATGGAAGAAGTTGGATCAGAAGACAAAGAGCACAATACGATTGTTTGTCTCAGATTCAGTATTGTTGAATGTATCAGGGGAAGCTGCGACGAAGGCTCTGTGGGACAAGTTAGGGACTTTGTAGCAATCTAAGTCTCTGGTGAATAAACTATTCCTGCGGAAAAAGCTGTATAACTTGAGGATGAAAGATGGAGACTCGGTGACAGAGCATCTAAATGCATTTAATACTATGGTAAGTCAGTTATCATCTGTTGATATTAAAATTTCAGATGAAGATAAGTGCATCAGTCTGTTTTGTTCTCTACCAGATTCGTGGGATATTCTGGTTATTGCAATAGGTAACAATGCAACTGCTTTGCAGTTTGATGAAATAGTCTCATCCTTGCTGATGGAGGAGATGAGATAGAAAGATATGGACAACCAGAATGGTGATGCCTTTTCTGTACGAGGACGGTCCCAGAACAGAAACAAAAAAAAGTCATTGAGTGGGAGATCTAAATCTAGAGGGAGATCTAAATCTCCAGGAAAACCTATAAAGGTGGTGTGCTGGAAATGCAGAAAGGAAGGGCACTTCAGAAGGGATTGTAAATCTAAAGCTCCTA
>APFE030584062.1:53477-165814 GCA_000404065.3 Pinus taeda
TGGTAGTCCCGGTTTTGGGATCTAGTGGGAAATCTCTGTGTATATGTGTTTTATGTGTTATGCTCTCGCATTTTTATTTTTTCCTGTGATTTAGAATTCGTATGCAGGTAATTTATGTACGGGGTTAAAAACCTACAAAATTTGTGCATGGTTTGCAGCGTCACTAACGCCGCCTCTAAGGACCACACTGTCACAACAGAAACTATCCACTCAGGCAGAAGTGTTGGAGATCGCAATGAGACTGCACGCGACCCCAATACAATATCCTAGTCTAAGAGTCCAACATATTCATGCATATTTTAAAAACCTATGTCTGGAGATGCAGAGTTTGAAACAGGATAGGATAACTCGCCCAAAAGTGTGCGAGGAAGTATGGTGCATAAAGTGCAAAAGACAAGGACATGACAAGGACCATTGTCCAGTCTTTGTGAAGTACCTAGCGGGAGGAGGGCCAATGCCATTGAGACTAGAGGCACAAGCAGGACTGAGCGTAGCACCTGCATTATGGTGTGAAATTTGTTAGATAGGAGGGAAGCATGGTACAGATAACCGTCATCTATTGAAAAAGTATACACAGACGTCCCAACAGTTGTTCTGTAATTTTTGCAAGTCAGTAGGCCGTAATGCGTGCACCTATAGAAGTTATGAACTGATGATGGATCAGACCCCTACCTATAGGGTGTGGAATGAAATTTGAGCTCGCAATCAAAATTTAGGGATGGTGTGCACTGGATTTTAGGGGCGTGAATGAGATCAAGGTGGAATGGGGTTAGGAAGGGGTCGCAGACAGCTGATTTGTTACAATTGCGGAGGGCCAAGGCATTATGCTTGTGATTGTACAAATCCGATGAGAGAATAATGTTTATATTCTACCCAATTTTATCATGAGACAGAGGACTGCCCCACACTGATAGCGAGGTAAGGGAACACTCCAACCTCCACCGACTCAAAACCTACAAATGATGAGGTCTGAGTTGCGCGAGGAGGACCCAAATGTAAACATCGTGCTCCGAAGTGGTATCACAACAGGAGATGACAAAGGAAAGAAGCCAGAAGAAAGTGCACGGGTTTTCAAAGCTCCAACGAAGGAACCCGAGTTTGATTTGGAGCATGCAAAGGAGAAATTCATGGAAGCTAAGAAGAGCTTCACAGAGGTCTCCACTTCAGGTAGTAAAGATCAACTAGAACTGGAGATGGATCCTTCAATGCTCACTACCTTTCTGGAGACATTCATGAAGCTGTTGCATGATAGAAAAGCTGTGAAGGGACTGCAAGAACTCATCACTAGATGTGCTGGATCAGGAGAATCATGCGTAGTTCGAAAGCTTGAGAAGCGCACATCACAAACATGAACGGAAATGAGATTGACTGCACAAATCAGAGAGTATAAAATGGATCAAGTGATTATAGATCTAGGATTGGACGCAAATGTACTGCCAAAGAAGCCATGGTAGTGCATGGGCAGGTCTACATTGCAATGGTCTCCTATTCAATTGCGAATGGCAAACCAGCAAAAGATCCTATCGATGGGAAGATTGTAGGGAGTAATGGTGGATATTGAAGGTGCGAGTGTGCTTGTAGACTTTGAAGTGATAGAGATTTTTGATGACATAAATCCCTATCCTGCGCTACTGGGAATAGATCAGGCCACTGATATGAATGGAGTGATAAATCTAAATAAGAATAAGATGATTTTTGAGAAAAAGTCACTATGCGTAGTGGTACCACTAGACCCTGTAGAAGGATCGCGCTACACAGAACCGGTGCTTGGCGATGATAGTGATGACAATCTAGACTATATCTACAAGATAACCACGTGAGAGTAGGATTGGGTGAATCCAACAAAAAATGGTAGGATTTTGTGGGAACACGAAAGCTCCTGCACTTTGGATTCAGACGAGGAAATAAAAAGATGGCAAAACCGGTTACACGAGGTAACCACGCTCAACTGCAACATCATGATAAGGTCACTACAATGTGTAGCAACAGAGGCAAAGGATTCTCCTATGTATGACAGGTTGATAGAGATCATTGAATTCCTGAACAAATTTGAAAGCGAAGTACTGGAACAACAGTTGTTTCACGCCCTGAAGTGGGCACTATGCACTATGCCATCAAGATGGCTGGGTATGCATCACCTGAGTTTCAAGGATTGGCGAGGATGCAAAAGGATGATGTGCCTACAATTTGGGAAATTGTAGATGCGGCTAACAGACAAGTAAGATGGATGAGATGATCCACGTGCACACGTCGCGAAATGGACTAAGGTCTACGGGGAGGAGCCACAACCTTAATGGGTGCATTTGTTTTCTCATACCTTGCATGTCATACCCATGAATTGGTATACTAAGCCAGAGCTCTGCCATGGCACAAGCGAATGGGATATCTTGCATGAAGGATTCCTACTAACCTTCGTGTTTGAAGATCGTTGGTGGGATATTGTTGATGATGCGCTACAAGCAGTAAAAGCAACTATCTTCAAAATACCCTAGGAGGCAATGGAAGTACTTCAATCGAAATGGGCGACCCAGATGAGTTGTGTGCTAGAGTGTTACAATGTAAAAATGGAGGAGGATGATGAGGATCCTCGGAAAATCAACATTCTAGAAACTGAAGGGTGTCGTGAGGTTTGAGGACCATTGCTTGAAAACCCTAACATCATCGCACTGCTAAAAATGAAGCAAGTAAACATTGGGATGGAGGCTGAACCAAATTATGCAATGCTCGGTGACTATTGGGATGATGCCACGGTGGACAAGGTCACTGAGTTACTCCATGAATACCAAGGCTTATTCCCAACCAAGATTACAAACTTGAAAGGGATCATTGTCGACTTAGGGATAATGAAGATTACCACTTGAATCTGAGGTATAAGGAAAAGGTTTGCGTAGAACTAGACAAAATGCTCGTAGCCGGAATTATTGAGCCAGTGGAAGAATTTGAATGGATAAGTCCTACGGTATGACGTCTGCATACACAACTCGTTCCCAACACCATTCACAGATGAAGTATTGGAAAATGTTGGTGAACAAGAAGCATACTCGTTCACAGATGGGTTCTCCGGGTACCACCAAATCAAGATACACCAGAATACAGGAGCAAAATTACCTTCACAATAGAATGGGGCTACTTTCAATACACCATTATGCTATTTGGATTGAAGAATGTGCTAGCCATGTTTTCATGCATCATTGTTGCTGCATTTAAAGAATACATCCACAAGTTCCTAGAAGTCTATCTGGATGATTGGACTGTGTTCAGATTGGTTAAGCACCTTGTAGAAAGCTTATGCCTGACGCTGGATACTTATCAATGCGACCAGATTGCGCTAAATCCTAAGAAGTGCACATTCCTCGTTCCCTTTGGGAACCTACTGGGACATGTGGTCTACAAACAAGGATTAATGGTAGACCCTGTGAAGATTGCCATCATTCTGAATTTGGAAGCACCGCAAAGTGTTAAACAGTTGCGTGCTACCTTTCGACAGATAGGGTACTATAGGAAGTTCATCAAACGCTATGCCCAAATCACCGCACCAATGGAAAAACTATTGAAAAAGGAGGTTACATTTTGTTGGAATGACGATTGCATGAAGAGTTTGGATGTCCTGAAGGGGAAATTGGCATCCACTCCAATCTTGGTCTTCCCAAAATGGGATGTGGAGTTTCATGTCCATGTTGATGTGTCATGTATCGTGTTGGGAGCAGTGCTCACACAATAGGGCGAGGAAGGCTTGGATCACCCTATCACGTTTGTAAGTCAAAGATTATCCAAAGCCGAGAAGACTTATCCCAACATTAAGCGTGAGTAGTTAGCGATGGTGTATGCACTCTAGAAATACCGTCACTATTTGCTAGGAGGATATTTCAAGATATATACAGACCATTCTACGCTGAAATACCTGGTCAATAAGCCTGTGTTGGGGGGGCACATATGCAAGTGGCTCTTATTATTCCAGGAATATGACTTTGAGGTCATGGTAAAGCTGGGATGCCTGAACGTAGGACCATATCACTTGTCACGCATTGGGACAAGCAAGGAACCCACCAACTTGGAGGAGGGACTACCCGACGCTCAACTTTTTGCTGTGAACGTCACAGATGGACACTTCGAAGATATAATCCACTTTTTGACCACAGGGACCGTGTTGAAGCAATACTCGTCGAACAAAAGAAGGAATTTGTGGTGCGCGTGGCAGATTTTTCTATCATCGTGGGGAACCTATATAAAATGGGCAATGATGAGATATTGCAAAGAAACATACCTGAATTTAAATGAAGTCAGATCCTCATAGAAGCACATGGGGGCAATACAGGAGGACACTATGCAGGATGAATGACTGCACGGAAGATTCTCCGCGCAAGGTTGTGGTGGCCAACCCTGCACCCGAATTCAAACACACATTGTAAGGCCTGCGATATATGTCAAAGGATTGGAAAATAATCGCGGAGGGACAAGATTCCATTGAATCCACAAATGACACTACAGTCATTCGAAAAATGGGCAATTGAATTTGTGGGACCGGACAAACCTCAGGGAAAGACGGGTGCACAATACATCATCATTGCAACAGAGTACCTAACATGATGGGAGGAGGTGCAACTGGTCAAAGACTGCATGACCACTACGGCTACAAAGTTTTTGTTTGACAATGTGTTGAACCGATTTGGCTATCCGAAAATCTTAATGAGTGATTGTGGAACACATTTCCTTAATGAAACCATCAACGCGCTCACAGAAGAGTTCCACGTGTACCATCAGAAGAGTACACCATATCACCCACAAGCCAATGGGATAGTAGAGGCATTCAACAAAATACTGGAGACTACACTAACCAAAGTGTGCAGCGCACAATGAAGCGATTGGGACCTACGCATACTTGCAGTACTATGGGCTTACAAAACAACATGCAAGAAATTGATGGGACAAACACCTTTCCAGTTAGTTTATGGTGTGGAAATTGTCATGCCAATGGAATATATCATACCTAGTCTACGCATAGAAGTGCTCACAGGAATGATGGACTGCAATGCTCTGGAAGAAAGACTCACACAATTGGAAGAACTTGAGGAGGAATGGTTCTTGGCTAGTTTTCATCAGCAAGTTCAAAAGCAGCTTGAGAAAGTTTGGCACAATCATCATATTAAGCCGCACACATTCAAAGTAAATGACCTAGTACTGCTATATGACAGTAAGTTTGAAAAATTTCCAGGAAAATTCAGAATGCATTGGCTAGGACCATACGTGGTTACGAAAGTCATAGACGGAGGTGTGGTCTAGCTAGTCAAACTAATTGGAGAACCCTTCCCAAGCAAAGTGAATGGCAACCGCTTGAAGCCGTACACGGGTGGGTCGGCAATCTAACTAGGCGGCCGAAGCACCTTCTTCATGCTCCAGGGAGCCGGACAAAGGTGCGAGACTATAAACATATACTGATACAGATGGATGGAAATATTTCAGACATGGAGGTCTCAGAACAAAGGATGCAATAGATTCAGAAAGAAGTAGCTCAATGCATTGCGGACACCAATACCGTTCGAGAACAGTTGGAGGGACTTCGCGCCAAGATCGTCATGCTGACAGAGTGACTCGAGGGTGAATCATGATGTTTTTGTTGGGGGGCTGTTGGGCATGGAATCCCCCCACAGCATGTTTTGGAGCTCGAAGCCCAAGTTTTGACTTGATATTGTTGTAAAGACTCTGTGAATTGCGGGTGCGGAGCACAAAATGCATGTTAGAGTCATAAGGCTATCCACCCTAGTTTTGAATGTAATGTTAGCCTACCCATGGTTCGCGGACCATGGGATTGTATAAATAGAGTGAGGATCTAAGTTGTAAAGAGACATAGAATGGAATCTAATAGATAGTGAAGTAGAAGAAAAGAGAAAGAGTCTGAGTGTGTCTTGGGTCATAGAGTAGGAGAAGGCTCTGTAGCTGAGTACGCAAAAGCCTAGTAGTTCATAGCTGAGTGTGGGGACCCCTGCAGCTCAGTGCGCAGGGTGGAGTCAAGTCTATAATAGGAGAAGAGATTAATAAAGAAAGGTTTTGTTACCAATTATGTGTATCTATTCTGATTTATAACATGTTTAATATGAATTTCAAATATATTGTTTATTTATGGCACACACCTGTATAATTGATGTATGTTGTTAAACATAAATGAAAGCACACAAATAAGCTAAGTTAACCAACTAATAGTGGATTACTAGTAAGGACTTGGGTACTAATAGTGTTCGGCCCCCGAGTAGGGCTGCACAAAGACAACATCTCAGGTTGTGAGGAATAGGAAAGTGTGTGTAGCAACGTGTGAGTTAGGTCGAACTGTGAACCACTTGAACTTATGAGACATCTCCAAGGTGCAGAAACCTAGTTCTATCACCCTCCCATAATACTTCGGATGAGACCTCAATCCGTGCTCTGCGAACTATTGCCAAAAGAGCTAGTAGTACTGAGATTTGTTTCGCTAAATCATCTTTGAACCTAGGTAAGGCCCCAATAAAATAACACGTAACATATCGATGAAGCAACCAGATTTATGTACTTTTCATGAAATTACAAAATGAATTTTTCATAAAACACTTCAATGAAAAAGTTTTCAAGACAGTCGATTTCTAGAAAATGAAAAACAAAAAGAGAATCTCTTTCACACTAATGACACAATGAATCTACCAAAACCAAGAAAACCAATCTGATCTATGCCGAAAAAGAGACGTTTAGACAAGTAAACAAAAATTTTTAAACTTGTGTAATGGATACCAAAGCAATAAAAAGGACCACAAATGAAATGGAAGGAGTAAATTCACCAACAACTTGACTCTCTGAGTCCATAATCAATTGAATGGATGACAACCTAAATGTCCTAGGGCCATAAACCATCCAACGACCCAAGAAATCAAGCAAAAAGAAGGCAAAGCAACAAGAAAATAAACGAAGTGAAATTTAGCTTTCCAGTTACGGAGAACACAGTACACAGTTTAAACGAGCTACAAGGTAGAAATCAAGATATCAAGACATACTGGCCAAGATTTGGGGTGAACCCTAATATTCACTTACAGGCATCGACATGACTACCTAACTAACAACAAGTACCATAAGGGGGTCGGTGCAACTATTTCTGAGCATATCGCATTGATTGGCGCAACTGCTAGCAAAATAAGAGCGTTGAGTGAGGATGCAAAGAAAAAATAAAAAATTTCAAAAGTTGAGACCAGAATTGCTACTGTGAATTTCATACCAGGAGCAATAAACAAAGCGAAGTAGACAAAACTAAAGGGAAATGGAAAAACTAGAAAATTTCACACAAAACCATGAAATTCCAAGCAAGAAAATAGAAGGATTGGTTCCCGAGCAGAGTTGCCAATTTGTGGTGAAGTAAAATTCTAAGTGTAGACAAAAATAATTCCTCTAGCCTGAGAGTGAGACTAGCCACAAAAAAGACATTCTATGGAATATTTCCTTATATTAGAACCAATTAATAGGGCCTACCTCTTAGTATGCTTATCTCGATGGTGATGAACTTGCTTCATCGTTCCAACTATCGCTCGTTTCCTTCTTCGAGCACTTGAAACAAGTAAACAACAACAAACAACAACTGCGATAATAGAAAAATTGTATTCAACCTACTTAACAAGTCAAGAAACATTAAGCCATAAACATGTGAGATGACATCTTATGTAGGAAATTAATCGATAGTTTCATATATATTAAATCAAGAAGAGATTACAACCATTGTCTTGATGTTGTTGTTCTCCTCCGACAAATCTAGGTTCCCACATACTTTCGTTAGCATTCCATGATGGGCTCAACAATGGCAGTTTTAAGGCTCTTCCCTTTAGTCTTCACACTAAACCAAATTCACACTTCTCCCTCACACACAACTAGAGAGCTACAACTATGAATAACTTGTTGATTACTCCAAAATAAAAACTTCAACCAGAGCCTAATTAGAACTAAAATCTAGCTTGTGCTTGGTAAAAAAGAGAGATTTATATCGATTAGTTGGAGGGGAAATGGTTTCTCTTCTCATGGGAGAAGGCCTTAGCTCTTGGATTAGTTCCATCCTAATAGAGGAAAGGATCCCAAACTAACCTCCTCGACTCCATCTGGCCTAACCATTTACCATACTTTCGTTACGAAGCTTCTAGAGCTAGAAGCTTCGACTCCATATTTAAAAAACTTTCCAAAAGAGGATCGATGCAACTGGAAAAAGGCTTAGTCACTTTGGTCAACACTAGGGACAGTTATAATCCCTGCATATCGGTGTAAGGAGGACACAAGTAATTAGCATTGGTCTTGTAAACTGGGAAAAACAAAAGATTTTTGGGAAATGATGCAAAAAGGATTTGTTCTACTCATGAAGAGGGACACAACAGGAGTTTCTTCATGCATGGAAAGCATGTATAGTTGACTCTAGAGGTCCTCCAGGATCATGGAATGGGCAGTATAGGGACAATGACAAAATACAGGAACAGTGACAAAATGTTGTGTAATAGCATGATCTCCCACATCACTCCGCGGTGGTGGAGCTATTTGAAAAGGTGAAGGCAAACAACCACTTGTGACAACAACTATGCTTGTCTGTGATTGCGTAGCTCCATCACTGAAGTGTGCTGAGCGGGGTTTAGATATGCAAAGAAGATACTCAAATCTTCCATAAAGAAATTCCCAATCAATTTCATATTCAAGAAATCAGTATGCAATATTACAAAAGCGTGTGTAAAATTGATCAATGGATTCATCGGGTTCTTTTCATAATTTCATAATTTCTTGATAGAGTGCTTTATGTTTAAAGTGATTGAAATCACGATCTATCTTTGGGACTAGATGAGCAAGAGAATGAATAGATTTTTTAAGCAACATGGCACACCAGTGCATGGGGTGCACTCGTAGCGTGTAGAAGAACATTGCACAGGACATGTACTCTTCAAAGATTCAATGTCTTTTGCATTATACTAGAACACCAACCGCATGTATAACCAAGGCTACATGGCCTCCACCATCAAATTTTTTATGTGAAAAGTTATCCGAGAGCTTTTTCGAGATAACAAAATCATTTCCATAAGACATATGCTCTGGAAGAGAAACTCTGTAGCTAGTCATGATAGATATGTAGAGATTCAAGATAGATGCGAGGACTCATCTTGTCATCTAGCCCTCCTTCTAGTGCAAAAATGTTGATGGTGCTGGACCCGCCAACATGTAAGGGGATCTCCCCGGTAAGAAATCCGCATTAGACCTCAGACCATTTGGTGTAGGAGTCCTAGCAGTGGGTTGTACGGTAATGCCTTAACACCGATTTCAAATAGAGGCAAGTAAGATGTCCCTGTTGGTAGCAAGGGTGTGACAACTGTAGCAAGCCAAGGAAGGTGCATCAGAGGTTCAAACACACGGGGGTTGAGATGAGTGTGCCCCTTGGAAACCTGTGATAGCATAGAGTTAAGAAGGGAACACATGAGAAAATATGCATCACAACATGGAAGGCAAGTTAGCTAGCAATCCAAAGTGATGGTTAAACCAACAACACGTTTCAAAAATATTCATACATACATACATAGAAAAGTCCATACATGCATGCATAAGAAAACAAATACATATATCATTTACAGTAAACCAGATAGGTTATAATATAATACAACATATGCATGAAACATGCTCGCTTTGTTATATTAATAAGAGTGAGTTCTAGTCATACAATACATCCATGTCTAACCACTAGTTCCGACAACAGAATGTTACAACCACAACCACCTGCTCCTCCAAAGAGATATACTAGCTTGACGCAATGGAGAAGCCAAGGCTCGTTACAATATTGACCAAGCTCTCTCTAAGATAGTCCTATTAAAAGCTTACTTGACCAAAATCCTTTACAATGAGTTATGAGGTTCTATTTATAGAAAAGGGTGGGGTGAACCTTGACATTCCCCTTTGTGACAGTTCATCTACCCTCATGACTCTTCATCTACTCTATGATTGTTACATCCAACTATCAACACTTGAACTTCCACTCCATAAGACGTTACATTACAATGCACATGTGCCCATGTGAGACAGAATGGCTTGAGAAAGCCATGCAAGTCATCACTGACACTCGTTTCGTTGTGATGAGACCAACTCTTTAACATGCTTGTGATGGTGAAGGTGGTGAGATCATGCCAAGCTTGGTCATCCATGATTGTGTGCATGCACTCCATGGTGACATCTTGTTGAAGCGAACTCTTTCCTTTGTTGCATCCCAATGCATTGTTGTGGTTCCTCCATCGTTGGGTAGCAGAGGGCTCGCATAACGATTTTGGGGCTCAAAACCTACAATTTTGGGGAAAGGTAGGGTAAGGACTCCATAAAGTGCACGAAGTGCGAATTGTAATAAGTCAAGTCAAAGGGTTTTCCACCCAAAGATAATGTTAAATAATATGAAGTGAGTCAACTCGTCCATGGTTCGTAGACCATGAAATGTATAAATAGAGCGAGGCTCTAGAAGGAAGTTGGTTTTGATATGCATTATTGATATGAATTGTAATGGGTTTATGAGGCAAGAAGTTTTGGAGCATCTGTAAGTTCGAGTCAAAGGTGTTGGTGGGTAGATAGAGGCTTTGCAGCTGTGTGCGTAGAGGCCTGGTAGAGTCCGTAGTTGTGCGTGCGAACCCCTGCAGTTGAGTGCATAGGGTAGATCTAGATGTATTGGCAAAAGAGTTGAATAAAGATAAGTGGTTTTGAAATACTATGTTGAATCTGAAATATTGTGGATCTAGTTAATTTATGGTTGATATATTTGTTTGATTTGTATGTTTATGCTTATGTTATGAGTTTATGCAAATCTATAACTTTTCTGGGTGTGCGCACTGGTTATCTCTATTAAATGTTTGCTTAAAGACCCTAAAAAGTAGGTCTGATCGATAAAAATTCATTAATAATAAGTATTAAGGAATTGCCTTGTTCTGGATCTACACAGAAGCAAAGTGGCGTGAGGCCACAGAATGGCACGCAAACCCTCCAGACCCCATCAAGACATCCCAAGGGTGCAAAAACCTAGTTCCAACACCCTTCCCTGCTACCTCGGGTAAGACCTCAGTCCGTTCTTTGCGAGTTGTTACCGAAAGGGTCGGTAGCTGCTGAATTTGTTTGGATAAATAACTCTTTTGAGCCTGGGTCAGGCCCAGATAAGCCAACAAATGGTTTCGTTGCCAAGACCGAGATATACCTAAGGGATGTCTAATGTTGGAACACTAGAACCCTACAAAGAAAGAGCTTGAAGATTGGTTGGATCAGAAGCTTCACAAGTTTGTGGTTCAGGAAAACAGAAACCCACGAATATCGGAGGAAGAGTGATTGGATCGTTAAATATACACAGATATCCATGAGATCTTCTTCACAACATTCCCAATAGAGTTGTACGAATGGATCATGAGGTTAGCTAAAAATGTGGGGAGGTGAAAAATAGATCAACTTATTGTGTGGACTCCAGAATTGGTGTGCAAGCTAGAAGCATCGAAAGATAAAATCACACGCGTAGTAGATCACTGGTTGGATTAGGTAATAGGAGGGTTTATCACTAAGTTTACGATAGACACAACTGTGAGTTATAGTGAAGCAGAAAGGTGCTTTCTCCAAGGACCATGGGGTAAGTATATCAAATCGTTGAATACTTGGATTAAAATGTTGTAATGTGAAAAATAAATTATGCACATTTATTAATGTCTAGCGTAACGCGGAGCGGAAGAGGTTACCGAGGAACAGAAGGATTAGAAAATAGTCCCTTGATTTCTATTTCATGAGAAAGCGAGGAGGTTCTCTCCAAGAAGTACAGTTCGGTTGATTAAGGGGCACTTTCCACTGATACCACCTCCATCTATGCCATCACCTACTTCACCTACATCAAATTCATCTTCACCGACCCCACCTCCGCCACCACCGAAGGTTCGGATGGCGAGCGTAGTCAAGTTGCTGGTACTTAGGGGTGTAGGAAATGAGGAACCGGGTCAGTTCTGGTTTGTGGTAAGGGTTGTATGAGAAGCTCAAGGAATAATGGATGATAACATCAAAAATGCTACTCTGGTTAGCGCATTATAGGACCGCGCGTTGACGTGGTATATAAAGTACTCAAGCGATCATCTAAAAGCAGGAATAGCAGTGGTCCAGGATGCATTGAACATAGAATTTGGTACACCAAAATTGGAGGCACAGTTAGTTATTGGGTTTAAGGAGATCACGATGTTACCTGGTGAAACCCCGTGGGATCTGGATCAGAGATTGAAAAGCACCATCCGTGAGGCTCACATGACATTAACAAATGCACAACATTGCACGTCATTTATGGCATCTTTGACACCACATTTGAGGATGGAGCTATCACAGCAAAATATCTCAACCCAAACCGGAGCATTAGAGACTGCAATGAGGTTACACGAAACTCCAATACAGGATCTGGGGTTGGGAGCTCAGAAAATCCATGTGAAAATACAAAACCTACATTTAGAGATGCGAATTTTGAAACAAGGACAAGCACCTCTATCAAAAGTGCACGAAGAGGTGTGGTGTATCAAATGTAAGGTCCAGGGCCACGATAAGGATCACTATTCAATCTTTGCGAACTATGTGGCAGCAGGGGAACCAATATTGTTGCAACTAGAGGTACAAGCAGGGTCGAGCACGGCATGTGCACTTTGGTGCACAATCTTTCAGGTGGGAGGAAAGCATGCCATGGACAATTATCATCTATTACAAAACCTAAGACAAACCCCCCCCCCCTAATAGTTATTCTGCAACTTCTATAGGACAATGAGCCACGATGAAAGAAATTGCCGAAGTTATGAGATGTTTATGGATCGAACACCTGCTTACAGGATGCAGATGGAGGCGCATGGGTAGGATCCCACCATAGTAATCGCGCGAGACGGGTTCCAATAATGCAGATAGGGCCACGGGGGAATGGGACCCGAACGTGGATGGGGACAATTAATCTACTATAATTGTGGAGGAGCGGGGCACTATGCACATGATTGCATGAACCTGACTAGAGCCTGTTGCTCGTACTGTTACCAATTTGACCACGAAGCAATTGATTGCCCCATGCTAATTGCTCAAATGCGGGAAAAATGGGTGCTTCCGGCTATGCCAACTTAGAACGTCCAAATGATGAAGGCTGAACCACGCGAGGAAGACCCTAACATGAATATGATGCTTAGAAGTGGTGCAACTACAAGGGAAGATAAGGGGAAGAAGCTAGAGGAGGATGCATGGGTTCGTAAGGTCCCCACAAAATAACTGGAATTTGATTTGGAGCATGCGAAGGAGACATTTATGGAAGCTAAGAAGAGCTTCACAAAAGCTTCTACTTCAGTTAGCAAGGATCAAATAGAGCTGGAGAGGGATACTTCTATGCTAACTACCTTCTTAGAGACATGCATGAAGTTACTATAGGATGCTAAAGTGGTGAAGGGACTACAAGAATTGATAACTAGGTGTGTAAGACCAGATGAACCTTGAATGGTCTAGAAGCTAGGCAAGCATGTATTGTGCACCGGACGGGAAATGTGATTGACTGTGCAGATTGGGGACTATGAGTTGGATCAGGTCATTTTGAATTTGGGGTCAGACGCGAATGTCCTACCCAAACAGACCTGGGAACACATGGGCAGCCTCTCACTACAATGTTCCCCTATCCAATTGCAGATAACGAACCAACAAAAGATCCTACCCATGGGAAGACTGCAAGGAATTACAAGAGACATCGATGGTAGAAGCACACAAAATAATTTTAAGGTCATAGAAATTGTGGATGATAGGGATAGATCGAGCAGCGGATATGAATGGAGTCATCAATCTAAAGAAACAAAAAATGATATTTGAAAATAAATATCTCCACGTAGTGGTTCCGTTGGACCCAGCCAAAGGGGCGTGCTATACTGAGCCAGTACGCAACAAGGACAACAATGGTGACTTGGATTGTATCTACCAGATCATAGTGCAAGATCAAGACCGGGTGAATCCAACAGCGGATAGAAGAATCTCATGGGACCATGATAGTTCTTGCATGTCGGACTCAGATGAAGAGATTGAGCGATGGAAAAATTGATTACATGAGCTAACGACACTAAATTGTAACAGGATGGTTAGATCACTACACCGTGTAACAATAGAGGTAAGGGAGTGGCCAACTGGTGAGGTTTCCCCAAAAACAAATGAACTAGTCAACTAATGTAAAATGACAAAGCCGAGACAAAATCCACAGGAAGTATTTGCGGAGGCACCACGCAGAACAACTACTTCAGGGGATACATGCCCAAAGATGTGGCAGAAGTGGCGCAGATGTCGAAGGCAGGTGCGCGCATGGGTTGAAGGGAAAAATGGGGTAAGCATCCATCGCCAGTGTAGGCTACCAGTGTATGTTGTGCAGACACCCAACCCGATCAAAATCAGAAGCTCGAAGTCACCCCAGAGATCCGGTTCGCCAACTGTCTATGACAAAGTTAGGAGGGGACCAGGGGAAGAACGCACAGCGTCTGCCCGATAAAGCGACCCAATGGGGAGTTTTGGATATTTCGGGTTTGATGGGCCTATAATAGAAGGCAAAAGGAAGCCTAGAAAAAGCGGGGTAGTAGTAGGACTTGTGAAATCAATCAACTATGGCGTGGCTAAGAAAGAAAAGCACACTAATAGGTGAGGGAATCAGCAGGATGGAAAGTAGCGACACCCACCTCGGCTAAGGGCTTCAACACATAAGGGAACCAGGACTGATCAGGCCTCATGTAGAACTAGAATAGGCCATAATCCTGCTATCATGGTTGTGCCCACACCTATGAAAAGATACACCCTGCACAAAAGCACACAAAGAAATAAAAGCTCCAAAGTCACTTGAAAGGTGCTGGCAACCCGAGCTAGCAGAAAAGCTGAGACATCGCACCCAGGGTGTGACCACTTGACTAGCTATAGAAAGCATTGTCTTAGTGCCCCAAGTAGTTGAAAGAAGGTGCGGGACTATAAACAAGTCTGCGGGAAGATGACACATAAAACAGGTTTTGTACAAAATCATTTAGTCTGCAAGATCATGGCTCTGCTACCACGAGGAAAGGTCAAAAGGTGACCGTTAACACCACTATTCCTGACAAGAAATTTAAGTTATGGCAGAGAGGAGCGGGCAGCGCACCATTAAGACGGGAGTTCCGAGTAAGATCCGAAATGATATGTCGCCTAGACACTGGTACTAAACTAAAATTGGAGGGAAGGGATCTATTCAAAGTTACGTGCTCCTCTAACAACCTATGGATGACACTGGGATATTTCTAATTTGAACTAGTGAAGAACAACAAACACTTGGCTACCAGGCACCCCATGAGTACCATGGCCAGCACCCGAGCATGGTTCATGGAGGAACTACATCCAACCCAAGAAGAGCCAAATGATGTGACTCTAGCCCTCGAGGTTCCAAAGTCTCCACGCACACGATGACCCAGGAAAAACAAGAAGATGATAGCGCTAGTTAGCATATCACCGAGATTCAACAAAAGGTTAACAGTTGAAAAGGGCAAAGCAGTCACCGCCGAACCCACCAAGGACGACGAATATTTACAAACCTTGATTGACCAGATTGAGGCACAGGATGAGGAAGAAGAAGATGCATTCCAAATCCCTTCATTACCCCCATATGTCTCTCCATGGAATGGGACGACCAAAATACCAAAGGACCTAGACACTGCAAAGAGTACACTACCGACGGCCACATACCAAGTATCAAGTTCAAAGATTGGGATCTAGCAAACAGCGAAAAGTTCCCCCAAGTAGCCACAAACAAGTTACTACTATGGAAATGGCTACTAGGTGTGGAAAAGGCAATCTTACTCAATCTGAGGTGGATACCCCACTATCATCGCGTGACCATCACCATATTTGTGATCCGACAGTTTCTCTATCTGATACATTATGGGTATATCTAGTTGGAAGAGCCGATTCTAATCACATCCAATTTAGTCCACCGAATTACGTACCTGTTGGTTAAAGGGCATGACCCCACAGACATAGCTGGAACAAGTAGCAAGGTGGGCCTCGCAGAAACAATGAAGGCTAAATATAAACTGGAAAAAGGAAAACATGGGTATGTAATAGCAAGCATCAAAGATCGCGTAATGTGAATCGCCACTCAGCTACTAGCCAATAAACTCATGAGGAAGTGTCATGCAGATGATGTGCCAACTCCTGTCATTGCGCTTACGGAGCAGTGCGCAGAAGGTGTTTAGTTCAACTAGGCACAACTTTTATGTGACAAATTTTTGACAAATTGTCAGGAAGCACAAGACAAAGGTAAGACATTTCATTATGCATGGTTTCCACTATCAATCCTTTTGGTTGCAAGAGAACTGCTATAGGGTAGCCAGTTTCCCAGCATTGAGGATAGCCTACTTGAAGCAGTGCGGTATACTTCACTCTAGGCTACAAAGGACATATTGAGGGTTTCTGAAATAAAGGTTTTTTGGACCTTCATGGAAGGGAGTATCTGAACACGAATCTCTTGCAGAACACAGATGTCTCCAACGATATAGAACAATTTCCAAAGCATGACCGAGTTAAAAGTGGACATGCATCACTTATATATATGGGTACGGAAGGATCCAAAGCGAGCATGGGTCACACTTCCATTCATTGCAACAGACAATGCCATTTTCGAGGTATTAGTAGCATGGTCTCCAGAGTGGTGCACCCTAGACAAGGTCATCCTAGAAAAAATGGCAGCACAGCAGCAGAAAAAGGAACTCCAGTAGCGACTCACTCAATTGGAAAAAAAAACACGACAGGGACAAAAAGCAGCTTCACAATAGGAGGCAACCAAGGACCCAGTAGTCGAAGAGACCACGGCAGATCAAGAAATGGCCTCAGAACAGGACACGCAAAGGGAAAAGGAGACACAGGACTGCATGACCCATCTTACAGAATCAACCCTAGTCAAGCAGCCATGTAGCAAGGAATTGCCGCACACATGCAAAAAGTCAAAAACAGTGAAGGCTTTGGAGAAAGAGTTTATTGATAGCAGCCAGCCAGCGAGCAATGTCCCTACCAGTGCGTTGGCAGAACTAATCATAGAACAACCAACTGTGTTGGGGGAGATCCGAGCACAGTTACAGGGATTAGAGGTGTGACCCCCGGGCAAGGTCATCCTAAATCTAGCAGAGGCCATAGCCGCAGCTAAGAAGATGGTGCGCACTCACAAAATGAACACCTTACTGTTGTCAGTAGGCGCTATCCTAGCAGAAGTCGTAGGCGAAGAGCATAGTTGGGGTTTGAATCTGGCCACCCTTCCAAGGGAAACACTATACCAACTATAAGATGGGGTAACTAATGAACTTCATGCCAGAGAAGGCCGCGCCCTCCAAACCTTGATGGAGCACAAGGAAAATTTGAAGCAGGTCACTCTCCAGCATGATGACTTGGTCACACACTACCATGAAGTAGAACAAGCCATGACAGAGGCTTGCAGCAAGGTATCGGAGTTAGCTATCCCCACGGACCTTCCAACAACTACCAAGATTCATCACATGGTCGCAGGATTCTGGACGACCCAAGAGGAGGCCGCAAAGGCTCAGTGGGAATTAAATTTACAAATTGCAGAGCTAAGACTGAAGGCATAGCCACCCACACCCCCAGAAGTTCAAGAATGGCACTGGAACAAAATTCAAGATAGATTGGAAATGATAAAGCACGTTGTCCAAGATTGCTCGGGACTGTTAGATCAGTCCCTCCTTATGCTTACCTCCCTCCAGGAAGACCCAACCATGCAACAAGTAGAAACTGAAGCACGAGAGTTGTAAGAAGCTTATGACACAGTCTGAGGGGCTACACAGATAGTTGCTATCACGTAGAGTTTGGCTAAAATGAAGGAGGCCCAGGCTCTCAATGCACAAGTTGGCGTCACACAGAAAAGGAGGCAGAGCTTAAAGAACGCATCCAACCCTAGCTTGATGAAGCGTTCGTGGTCTCTACAGCCATCGAACAAAACTTAGCACACATGCAAGTAGTATGTGATCCTAGATAGGCAACTACAAGTGATACGGATGCATCGGTGGTTTGCGTAGAACAGGTACAGAGGATAGTGGTAGAATTTGTTGAAAGCACAAGTGATGTGCAGAAAATGCTGGCCGACCTCTGTGCAAATATTACCACACTAGCCAAGTGACTCGGGACCAGTCACGATGATTGTGTTGGGGGGTTGTTGGGTAGCAGAGGGCCCGTGTAATGGTTTTGGGGCTCAAAGCCCGCAATTTTGGGGAAAGGTAGGGTATGGACTCCGTGAAGTGCACGAAGCACGAACTGTAACGAGTCAAGTCAAAGGGTTGTCTGCCCAAAGATAATGTAAAATAATAGGAGGTGAGTTGGCCTGTCCATGGTCCACGAACAATGGAAATGTATAACTAGAGTGAGGCTCTATGGTTAGAAGGTGGTTAGTTTTGATATGCATTATTGATTTGAATTGTAATGGGTTTATGAGGCAAGAAGATTTGGAGTGTCTATAAGTTTGAGTCAAGGGTCTTGGTGGATAGATAGAGGCTTTGCAGTTATGTGCACAGAGGCCTGGTAGAGTCTACAACTATGTGCGCGGACCCCTGCAGCTGAGTGCATAGGGAAGATCTAGATGTATTGGTGAAAGAGTTGAATAAAGATAAGTGGTTCTGAAATACTGTGTTGAATCTAAAATATTGTGGATCTGGTTAATTTATGGTTGATATATTTGTTTGATATGTACGATTATGAATATGTTATGAGTTTATGCAAATCTATAAATTTTTTGGGTGCGCGCACTGGCTATCTCTATTAAATGTTTGCTTAAAGACCCTAAAAAGTAGATCTGATTGATAACAACTCATTAATAATAAGTATTAAGGAATTTCCTTGTTCTAGATCTACGTGGAAGCAGAGTAGCGCGAGGCCACAGAACAGTGCGTGAACCCTCCAAACCCCATCAAGACGTCAAAAGGGTGCAGAAACCTGGTTCTAGCACCCTCCCCTCCTACCTCGGTTGAGACCTCAGCCCGCGCTCCGCGGGCTATTGATGAAAGGTCCAGCAACTACGGGATTTGTTTAGCTAAATAACTCTTCCAAACCTAGGTCAGGCCCAGATAAGCCAACATCCATCCAACTTATCTTCTAACATGCGCATGGTCTTCTTGGTGTGGTCAAATCGGCAACACACTGATACATAGTGTCTATGTTGATCTTCTAGTGTGTGCTAGTGGTCATGCACATCAACTGTCAACTACATGTTTAGCTTCAGTTGAACTTACTTATTGTCTTTGCCTCGGTGAGTGTGCTAAATGGGTGGGATCACATGCGTGCACACAATGACATGCATGCTGCTGAATCCCCTTGCATGTGATCAACAACACTTCTCACCATGTTTGCTCCATGCCAACTGTTGGGATTGATCTATAACTTGTACGAGCGTAGTTTCATCCGTGAGTGCATGTTGCACCCGCTTTTGTACCTGTTCCTGCTGCAACTCATTCTCTCATCTATGCAGCTCTTGTCTTCGCACTATCTTCATGTCGCATCGTTGCCTCATAGCCTAAGTCTCCAAAGTTTCTTTCATCACAAGTGGATTTGCTTGAGCTTGCAACTTTGTTCCACCTCTGTGTTGTCAACAACCTTCGTCGTGCGTTCGTTGCATCCGGTATGTTGCCTTCAACTGATGTTGATGGTGTTGGTCTTTGTGATGCTGATCATTGTGATGTTGCTACCATCCTATCTTGATTTCATTATCTATGAGCAACTTGATGTCATCATAGGTAGGCAAGCTCATAGACACTTCCTTGGCTGCAACCCACATTGTGCTCTCAATGGTGTCCTTTGACTCTGCTCTCCTGAAGGCCATTGTACTTATGCTGTTGAGAGGTAGATGAACACCTGCGATACCTATGGACATGGTAACACTCATTGCAAGTGATCTGTTAGTCGAAAACTAAAACGAACTTGAGAATCAACTTGTGACATACATGTGTGACTGATCATGAAGGATGTACGATTTCTGGTGGGAGGTCAGTAGACTGACTGCCAAAATTGTGCATTGCACATTTTGGGCTGTCAGGAAGCTGATTGAATGCTAGGACTATGCAATGCACAGTCTAGCCTGGCCTGCTGAGGAGTCAAACTATGAAATGCGTAATTTCAGTCAATAGTGACATGCAACCAACAAACTACATTGTGTAGTTTCTAGGGCCAGCGAGACACTACCTCCAAGAATTGTGCAATGCAAGTGTGGAGGTTAGTACTTGTTTAGACTTGTGCAATTTCTAGAGGAAAGGCAGAGCCTTCACTTTCGGAAATTTTCAGTGCTAGTCGGGCAAGTTACGGTTCAGGGCAAGCTAGCCCAATCTGGCTGATGGGGGAATAAAAACATGAGAAGTGTGAATGCATGATGAGATGAGTGCAAATGACAAGATTAAATTATCATTCATGCAAAATACATGTGTAGGATTTAAGAAATTGGAAAGCATGCAAGTGTGTGAGGCGATTCGCCCCAACAGTGACCATTTGTGTAAAAGTAGTGTCATGCATGCGATAGCAGTGAGACATTATTGAAAACTGAAATGGTGCTAGTACAAGCTAGTATGTATCAAAATGACATCAAGAACTCATTAAAATCAAACAGACAACATTCATACAAATAAAAACACAAAAAGCACCAGATATGCAGCGTTAGACATGAAAAGCGGGCTCACCCCAAAACAACTAATCTGAATGTGGTGATGACTCCTAGATGCGATGTGGGATGTTAGAGCTACAAGATCAATGTGAGGAATGAGCTCTACATTTTTTGGTTGATGATTTTCGATAAAATCGAGGTTACGACACACATGCCACAAATCTAGGGAAAGTGACACTTGGTGGGACCTTTCTGAAATGATCACTTGCATGTAAGCTCCAAATGTTAAAAATAGATCCCTGAAACGAGGGATGCCTTTGCATGCTGCCTTGGTAGGAGTAGCCCATGCATGCAAATTAGTTTTGCTCGATCCTAGAGGGAACCTGTCAACTCAACTGCACATGCAATGTTCTATTTAGATCAGAGGAAAAAATGTGCATTTATGGGAGGGAGCTGGGTTTGTTGCCCAGAGGGATTACACAATTTCTAGGCAGAGCAGCTGACTGCTTCCTAGAATTGCACAATTATTGGGCTGAGCCGAACTACTAGGAGAAATTGCGTAATTTTTCTAGTGAACAGTGACAGGAAGATTTGCGCAATTCTGGAGCGCAGGAGGCTGCCAGACAGAATTGAGCAAGTTCTGGAGGGAAGGATGGTTCAACTCCAGAATTGCATAATTTCTTGATGGAGCTTCTCATCCTGTAGTTAGACCAAGTCTGGTGAAAGATTCTGGGAAGAGGATGCAACAAGCTTTGATGGATAGGCTATCCTTCTGCAAGAAAATCACTAAAGCTTGTGTACTTGACAAGACAAGACATGCTGTTGTGAAAGGTTGGTAGGGAGGCTCCAAAACGAAGCTAAGGAAAAATTTTGTCAGATGGTTGTAGCCACTACAATAGGACCTAGCCTTTAGATTTTAAAAACATGGCATTTAGCTGTCGTATTTCTCTTCAAATAGGACATTTATAAAGTATGTGTCCTTAGGTAAACATAGAGCCAAAAAAATAACAAGCCCAAAATCCAAAGGGATGGTAATTGTCATAACAACATCTCTCTAAAGTATAGGATGAAGAAAATATGGAGAATTATAAAAGTATTGTTGATAAAAAAACACAAGAAATATTAGTGGGAGGAGAAGTTGAGCAGGCAAGAACAATGGTTCAAAGCTCGAAAAGTATTAAAGCAACAAAAATCATGGTTCCAATGCAGCAAAATGAAAAAATATCCCTTGAAAAGGAGACGAGCAACATTGAAAGACTCTATGCATCTGGGTTAATGTCTAGTACCCAGTTGGGTGGATTGGGCTAGTTGTTATAACTTTCTTTGGCCTTGGTAGTTCGGGTGCACAGGGGTGTTTCAGGTGGTTCTCGGGTAGTGGTTTCTTTATGTTGTAGGGGCTTGGTCTCTTATCTTTGCTTGGGTGTTTAAGGTGCCTTCTAGACAATAATTTGTTGGTTCTGGCCCTAAGTGAGTTGTGTTTGAGAGTGAAACCCATCTCACTATGTTTCCTATCTAGCAATCTTGTGAAGTTTGTTCTAGTTTGGGTGGGTTGGGCTGGAAAGTCTCCTTCAATTTTTGGTTGCAATATTTGGGTGAATTGTTTTGGGAAATTCAAGTATGTGGGCAGCTTGGTGCTTTGTGGATTCTGTAGCTCGATCACATGTCTACCCTCACTTTGTTGTTCGGCTCCAGAATTCTTTGTTTGTGGTCATGGGGGTGGTGAACTTGTGCAACATGGGCTAATATTTGTGTTTCAGGTACAAGAATTTAGAGCATCTTCTGCCAAGCTTCACTTGGGGGCCACCCTCATAAAGGCTGAGGGAAGTAGAGGCAGGTTGGCCATCTTACAAGCATCCATAGTCCATTGTTTACAGATTCACAGAGTGTGGGACGAGCAAGGAAATTTGCCCAAGAATAGGGTCGTTCCCATGGTCATGTGGTAATGCCAGCCACTATGGACTCAATCTTGGAACAACTAGGAGGCATCCAGGCCAACCTAGACATCCTTCGGGGCCACTAATATGAGGATAACAATGAGTTCCTTGCCTACATGGAAGATATCTAATTTAGTCATAATGAGATCTTAGAGCATCTAGCCAACATCTGTCGGAGCCACTGTCGAATGAATGAACGACTGCATGCGTTGGAGACCAGAGTTTCACATATAGACTTTCACATGCATGAGAGATCGAGCCAATTCACGGTGCCTCCTTCACCACCTCCATAGCCACCTCCATGAAAGAATGTTTAGAGGTTGTCTATCATTTTTGTCACCATTTTGGCATGTAAGGTTATTTAGCCTAGTGGAAAATAATGATTCTATGGGCATATCGTTTGCATACTTTAACTTTCCTAGGTGTTGAGAAACATTTTATAAACAATATTTTCATGATAATATAATTAATGCTTTTAGATTTTACAAAAAAGTAAATAAATTTAAAAAGGTAAATTAATCATATAATTAAATAAAAATATATATAATTAAGTTTAAAAGTATATATAATTAAATTAGAATAATTACAATAGAATTTCAAAAATACTTAAATTATCTCACAAAAGACTTGCTTTGTCTCTAATTTGTAGGACATTATAACTAAGACTAGGCTACATCCATTTTACCTTGTGTAATCTCTTTTCACTCTAAAAGAGGTTTGCACGTCAAGAAATTTGAGCTTTGGTAGATCCAAAATTAAGATAGATGTATATTGGTTGCCTACATGGAAGATATCCAATTTAGTCATAATGAGATCTTAGAGCAGCTACCCAACATCCATCGGAGCCACTGTCGAATGAATGAACACTTTTATTCATTGGAGGCTAGAGTTGAGCATCTAGAATTTCACATGCACAAGAGATTGGGCATGTTCGCAGTGCCTCCTTCACCCCCTCCATAGCCACCTCCATGATATAATATTCAGAGGTTGTCTGTCATTTTTGTCACTATTTTGGCATGTAAGGTTATTCATCCTAGCATAAATAATGGTTCTATGAGCATATCTTCTACATACTCTAACTTTCCTAGCAGTTGAAAAACATTTTGTAAACAATATTTTCATGATAATATAATTGACCCTTTTAGATTAATAAATAAATAAATAAATTTTAAAACATAAAATAATCATATAATTAAATAAAAAGATATATAATTAAGCTTAACAGTTAGAATACTTATAATAGAATTTCAAAAATACTTAACTTATCTCACAAAAGCCTTGATTGTCCCTAATTTGTAGGGCATTATAACTAAGACTATGTTAGATCCATTTTAACTTATGTTTATTCAATTATTTATTGAGAGCAAATCTCTTTTCACTGTAAAAGAGGTTTGCACCTCAAGAAATTTGATCTTTTGGTAGATCCGAAGTTAAGATGGATCTATATTGGTTTAATTATTAATTATAATTATATTTTTATATTTTATTTCTTTTTTTCATTTTAATGTCATTATGTAATTATAATAATTTCATATTGGATGCTTCTGTGTTGGAAATATTAATCTCAACCACCACGTTAAGCACCTTGACAACAACCATACTTGGTAAATAGATATGGGCAAGCATTCCTTCCTCGACTATTGCCCACACTCCACAAACACCTACGCGATTACTATCCACACTCGACAACAACAATGTATTAATTATTTTCTCTGTCATGCATTAATGTAAAAAATTGTATGTTGAGATAAAGAAGCATGTAAAAGTCATTTTGAAAGTTAGAGAAAAAGAGAGCGAGAATCTCTGAGGAGAAAATGGGGGAGAAAATTTTTGTGGGCTCTTGGAAAACAACAATTACTGTGTTTTACTGTGTGTTATTCCACATGAAGTAAATCATTGTAAAACATTTGTTTTACTTGGTGAATGAGCCTCAGTCTCATGTGAATGTATTTTCATGATTTAGAATTCAGTTATTATTGTGTTGCTCCAAACTTACTCTGTTCTACTTTGTTTTTGTTGTGAATATTGTGTTTTTTAAGTCTCTGTATAGCTGCGCGAAATCAACTTTGTGAAAGTCACTACTCTGCCTCTCCGTGTAATTCTTTTTAACATGGTATTAGAGTGGGTTAAACTCTGTTAGTGTAAAATCAAGTGTTTTTACTAGCAGTTAAAATTGTTTTGAGGGCAAGATTGTTTTTAGCATATTTACCAACAGGTAGAAAGTTTTCTTTCACTCAAAAATGGAAACAAAGCGCAATCTTGACTAATCCTCAAATACCTCAGTTTAATGGCAAAAATTATGATTATTGGGATATTACAATGAAGGCCCTATTTTCTTCTCAAGACATTTGGGATTCGGTGGAGAATGGTATTCAAGAACCAGCAAATGTAGCAACATGCAATGCCTTATCTCAAGCACAAAGAGATATGTTAAGGGGCAACCAGAAGAAGGATGCAAAATCCCTCTTCTTTATTTTTCAAGAATTTCATGAAAGTATTTTCCCAAGGGTTGTAGCAACAATGAAGTCTAAGAAAGCATGGGACACCCTCCAGACAACCTACCAAGGCATGGAAAAATTCAAGACAACAAAGTTCCAAATGTTGAGAAGAGACTTTGAAACACTTTGTATGAAAGAGTCTGAGAATGTAGACTCATTTTTTACACAAGTCTGTGGGCTAGTTACTCAAATCGGTTCTCATGGTGAAACACTTGAGGAAAGAAGAATAGTTGAGAAAGTTTTGAGAAGTTTTACAGCAAGTTTTGATGTCGTTGTTGTGGCCATAGAAGAGACAAAGGATCTCTCATAGGTCTCAGTGGATGAGCTTGAGGGCAAACTCGCACAAGCTCCTCATTGGAGCATGCCTTCAAGACACAAGTATCATTTGGTCAAGTTCGAGGTAGAGGAAGATCATATGCTAGAGGAAGAGGAAGAAGACCACACAGAGGTGGAAGAAGAAGCCCTTCAAGCTCAAGTGGAAGAGACAACAATCAAAATCCAAGTCAAGGCCCAAGACAAAATCAAGCACAAGGTCAGAGGTATGATAAATCTCAAGTTTAATGTCATACTGTAAGAAGTATGGTCATTATGAAAATGAATGTATAAAGAAGCAATATGAAATTAGTGACAAACCAAGTGTAAATTTCACAAAAGAAAATCAGAACCATGATAGCATGTTTTTAGCTTGTAATGTAGCACAAGAAAAATAGAGCAACATATGGTATCTAGATTCAGGGTGTAGTAACCAAATGTCAGGAAACATAGAAATGTTTTCTAATCTAGATGAAAGTGTGAAATCTGAATTGACATTAGGGAGTGATAGCAAAGTATCTGTCATGGGAAAAGGTAGAGTTAATATCCTAACAAAGAGGGGGGATAAGAAGTACATCCAGTATGTTTACATTGTCCCTGATCTGAAGCATAACCTCGTAAGCATTGGACAACTCATGCAAAAGGGCTACAATGTCTTCTTCAAAAATCATGTGTGCACAATTTTGGATAGACCTCCAAATAGACAACTGATTACAAGGTTCACATGACAAACAATAGAATGTTTCCCCTAAAATTAAAATTAGATTTGCAGAAAGAAGGTGCACAAGCACAACTCGCAATGAACTCACAAGAGAATGGAAGAAAAGAGGCAGCTGTCACACAAGTAAACTTTCAAGTAGAGGTAAAATATGAAAATTGTTTATGGCATTTGAGATTTGGTCATCTCAACTTTGGAGGTTTGAATTTGTTGCATAGGAAAGTCATGACGAAGGATTTGCCACTCATAAAAAAACCGGACAACCTATGTGAAGGATGTATCTTGGGCAAGCAACATAAAGAGACATTTCCAATAGGAAAGTCAGTAAGGGAAAAGGCACATTTGGAGATTGTCCACTCAGCTTTGTGTGGACCAATGCATACACCATCAATTGGTGGCAGCCACTATGTATTGACCTTCATAGATGACTACACAAGGAAGACATGTGTATATCTACTAAAACAAAAAATTGAAGTGTTTGAGTGCTTTTGCCAATATAAAGCTCTTGTTGAGAAGAAAAGTGGACACTACATCAAAGTCCTTAGGATTGACAGAGGTGGAAAATACATCTCAAATGATTTCCTTCAATTTTGCAAGGAGCATGGAATTCACAAGCAATTTACAACAACGTATACACCTCAGCAAATGTTGTGGCAGAAAGGAAGAATAGGACCATTATGGAAATGTCGAGTATGATGAAGGCAAAGAATTTGCCAAATGATTATTGGGCTGAAGTTGTTGCTTGTGTAGCATATATCTTGAATAGATGTCCAACCAAAATCGTCTAGAAAATTGTTCCTAAATAGGCATGGAGTGGAAGAAAGCATAGTGTCACACACATGAGAGTTTTTGGATGTGTTGAGGAAGAAGTTGGACAAGAAGGGGGACAAATGTGTATTTGTTGGATACAATGATGAATCCAAGGCATACAAACTCTACAATCCATTAACCAAGAAGGTCATAATCAGTAGAGATGTGCAGTTTATAGAAGAGGAAGCATGGGATGGAAGTTTAGAAAAGACAGTCAATGTCAAAGCATGTATACCACATGAGGACAAAGAGGAATTAACAATAGTAAGTAATTCCTCAACAGTGACTCCCTCTACTCCTATTCAAGCAAAATAAAGCAGACAGCAAGAAACACCATCAACAAATAATAGGATAGCTTCGCGTAGCCAAGCAAGTGCTTCTCCAAGCACACTGCAAAGTGCAACACCAAGTGACATGTCAAGCCCATCTTCAGCAAGCATAAGAAGACCAATATTCAGAAATTTAAATGAAATTTATGAAAAAGATGAAGTTAATAATAGCACTGGTCTAAATTCCTTATTTGCCTTGTTTTGCAATGTATATGACCCGATCCATTTTGAGGATGCAGTCAAGGAAGAAAAATGGGTTGCGGCAATGGAGGAAGAAATAGAAGAAATAGAAAGGAATGACACATGGGAGTTATTGAGCCTTTCGAAAGGAAAACATGTCATTGGAGTGAAGTGGGTCTATAAGACCAAAAGAAACATTGAGGGAAATATTGAAAGACACAAAGCAAGGCTAGTTGTCAAAGTCTACAAGTAGCATCATGGAAGAGATTACGTGGAGACGTTCACGCTAGTCACGAGGATGGAGTTAGTGCGCACATTTGTGGCAATTGTCATGCAACATAAATGGAGAGTGTATCAAATGGACATAAAATCAATGTTCTTGAATGGGGCACTGAAAGAAGAAGTGTATGTTGTGCAACCGCTTGGTTATGAGGTAGAAGGCCAAGAAGACAAAGTGTACCGGTTGAGGAAAGCTCTTTATGGGCTTAAGAAAACACTGCGCACATGGTATAGCAGGATAGCTGCCTAATTGTTGGACAATGTTTTCGACAAATGTGACAATGAACCTACTCTCTACATCAAAGAGAGTGATGGTAAGATTCTTATTGTTGTATTATATTATTGGCTTGTAGGGGCCTGATCGAGGTTCAGAGGTGATTTAGCCAAAAAAATCTTGGTACTACTAGACCTTTCAGCAATAGTCCATGGAGCGCGGACTGAGGTCCCACCTGAAGTAGTATGGGAGGGTGCTAGAACCAAGTTTCCACATCCTAGAGATGTCTGATGATTTTAAGTAGTCTGTGGTTTGACCCTACGTGCACGCCGCTATGCGCACCTATTTGTACCTTGTAGCCTATGATGATGCCTTTGCGTAGCCCTACCTGAGGCCCAAACAATGTTATTACCCAAATCCTTGTTATTAACCCAATATCAGTTGCTCAATTTAGCTTATTTGTATGTGTCTAGTTACACTTAACAGTGTTCAACATTCATATAAGTGTGCACGATAAATAGAACAATATAATTGCATATGGTATCAAACAAGAAATAACTCAAGAATAGATACATAAGATTTGGAATAAAACTTCTCTTTATTATTCTTCTTCCTTGGTTATAGACTCGACTTTGCCCTGTGCACTCAGCTGCAGGGGTCTACGCACTTAGTTGCAGACTCTACTAGGCCTCTGCACATTCAGCTACAAAGCCTCTTCCTACTACTACGACCCAAAGCACTTCGACTCTTAATCTATGCTCGCTATCTTCTAGACTCCATTCTTTAGCTACTTGCTTTTATGCTACTTTACAACTTAGAGCCTCTCTTTATTTATACAATATCATGGTCCACGGACCATGAGTAGGCCGACACTACATTCAAAACTTAGGGTGGACAACCCTATGACTCTGACATATAATTTGCGCTCCGTGCCCGCACTTTGCGGATATTTACAATAATAGTACTCAAAACTTAGGCTTTGAGCCCAAAAACATGTTGTGGGGGGATTCCATGCCCAACAAGCCCCCAAAACAAACATCACGACTCATCCTCAAGTCACTCTGTCAGCGCAGCGATCTTGGTGCGGAGTCCCTTTTGCTGGTCCCGAATGGTTTGGATGTCGACAACGCACTGAGCTGCTGCCTTCTAAACCTATTACATCCTTGCTTCTGAACCCTTTGTTTCCAACTTGCTGCACTGCATCTGTGCATACATCCCTTGAAACTATGCTATCTTTCGTTCAATATCTGCTGTGATTGTGAAGGCTTCATCTATCCATGGCTGGACACATGCTTTTAGAAGTGCTTCCTTGTAGCGCACTGCGTCCACCTGCTCTTTTAATGCCTCTTCTTGTTGTATCCTTGCAAGCCGCTGAGTAAGGAATATTGTCTGTGTTGTCCCTCTGATCCTGTCATATTTTTGCTGGAGTTCACATGCCTCGATCTCCAACTGCTGGATGTTGGGGTCCTCCTACAACGTAGTGAGGACCTCAAGCGACTACTCCAAAATGTTGGTAGAGTCATGGACTGCACCTCCAATCTCTTCCATCCCTGCTGCAATAGTGTTGGTGCGCTACTCTTTGACCTTTGGAGGAGTGGAAGGTTGCGCCTTCAATTGCAACTCGACAATTTGAAGGTTCAGCTCCAGTTGAACCTTTGTGATCTCTTCTCGCGTGTCGCAGAATCCACTTTCCAGGCTGTGGATCTGCACTTCTACCGATAGATCTATTGCGATAGCCAGCTCTGGGACACATTGACAAGCATCTTCTACCATTTCTACCAACCTTTGGTTCTGTGACACCAACTTGTCGTGTTGCAAGCTGAGCTGCTCCATATTTATCTTTTGTTCACTAAGCACTTGGATTGCGTGGTTCTCCCTAGCGTGTAGCTCTGTTGTGATTCCATCTTGGATCTGATAGAGTGTTTATCGTGGAAGGGTAGCTAGATTAAGGCCAAGGCCTTTCATCCTGCTAACTGTCATTTGGTCCATCACATCTAATGATATTAATTCTCCTTCTGGCAACACTATTGTGTTGGCCACCCTCGCGTGCAGCATCTACTCTACTGGTGAAGTGCCTGCTATGACATGGGTAGACAAGGTACCTTCCTGAGTGGGTCGCACCTGTAACTCCTGCAGTTGTGTCCTAAGGGCCCCCAACACACTCTGGTGCTCCATCATAAACTCTAGGAGCATCTCATTGGTGACATCGTGAACTATTTCGTCGATGTCATGGAGATCACCTTCAGTCAGGGTGGCTGGGTCAATGGCTAGTTTCGAAGCCTTAACGTTTTTCCTTGGACTTGACCTTTCTGCGATGCGCGATTATTTAAGTTGTGTGGATGTGGTCCATGGGTCCGCGCTTCCCTCTGCGATTTCAGTGTCCTTTTCCTCCTACCCTGAGGACGTTGCTTGACCCTCCTCTATTGCTGTCGCTGTTGTCTACGTTGCTACTACTGCTTTTATAGCCTTCTTTTGCTCTGCAGATTTCTGTGTCGCTTCACATACTGCCCCTACCTCTGCTTCTGCTTTTTCGTTCTGCCATCTTTTGGCTAGTTGGGTGACGCATAGCTTGGCTTCTTGCTTTTGTTTTTGTGCTGCTATTTTATCTAGCTCAAGCAAATCTTGGGTGCGCCACTCGAGCAACCATGTCTCCAATACTATGAAGATTGCATCATTAGTGGCTACAAATGGTGGCTTGGTCCACTGCTACACCTGATCCCTTCACGCTCGGATTTATATATTTGTTATATCTGCCTTGAAGTTTGCAAAACTTTGTGTACTATTGTGAACCGTTGGTAATAGGTGTGGCCTCCTATTAACCCACATTCGGATGCTCGCCTCCATGAGCACCCAGAAAATCTTGGTATCGTGAATCCATTTCACATCCTTGGTGGCTCGGAGCAAAGCATACTTCATGGCCTCTGGTAGGTCTCGGTTAATGCTCAGGAACTGACTCTCCTCCGACAATTCCCCTGCTACTAGCAATATGGATAAGAGCAACCATGCATAGTGGAAGGTCTTACCCTGCTCTTGGGCCTCGTGATAGTTGAGAAAAAACTCCCCGCAGAGGAACTCAGCCCAGTTGAACTGAACCCCCTCCACACATTGTTTAGCCAACACGACCACTAGCACTGGTACTTCATCGACTTGGCATTTTCTCATCACCTTACTGGCCAAGAGTTGAGCGACTACACGCACCTCCTTATCCTTGATGCTGGAGATGGTGTAGCACCACTTCTTTTTCTCCAGCTTGTACTTGGCCTTCATGGCCTTTGCGAGAGCCAAATCTTTGCTTTTCTCAACTATCATCGCGGGGTCCTTCCCCTTACAAGGAGTTTGAGAAATTCGGTGGATGAGATCTGTCGTGATGGCAATAGGCTCCTCCAGCCATAAGTACCCATCATGCACTAGATAGACCAGCCATCGAATGATGAAAATGGTGATGGGTACCCGGTGGAAATGTGATATGCATAACAGATGCAGCAACCTAACCTTTTCCACACAGTGTAACCATTTTTGCAGCTCTAATGTTATCACCGGCCCTTTCGTATTTTGCTTCATCAAGTTTACCGTCTCTAGGTACAGGAACTTCTCACTGTCCGCGAGGTCCCAATCCTCAAATTTCATGGTGGGCACGCGGCCTAGGTGTGAGCCCTCAAAGACAATTCCATCAGAGAGGAGCGGGATCTGGAGTGCACTCTTCGTTGCATCCAGATCCTTCGATACTTTGGTTTTCCCCTTCCACGGAGGGACATACATGGGCAATTTTGCTGCAAAGCGTAGCGGTTGGATGGCTTCCTCCACGTCTTCTTCCTCTTCTGCAATAACAATTAGGGCCTGTAAGTCTTCTTCCTCCTCATCCATATCAATTGTAATTACATTCCATTTTTCCTCCATTGATAGCATACTGTGCTGCGGATTCCTTGGGGACATGCATACTAGTCCCATTATCTGCTTATCCTTCTTCGACCATGGCATCTGTGGTGATTTGGGTATCTCTATGACCACCCCAGCACCCTCAGGAACATCCTGCACCATGGGGGTTTGCATGGCTTCACTATCAGTTCCTTCCTTAATGCCCAACCCATCCTTAATGGTCGTCACCATTTTCTACACTGTTTGATGCCTTCCGCGAACTCAGGGGCTCTATTCTTGCTCAACTCTCAACACTCTATGCTTTGCTCAACTTATCAATTTTCAAATGACCAAGTGTTGTTTGCTGGCTAGCCCCTGGAGTTTTATAGCAACTTTTGAATTCAAATTCAACCATTCACCCCAATTTTGAGCCATCAATGCCCTCTTGGTGGTAGATTTTCCCAAATCTTTCCCATAAATCGCGTCTTAAATAGCTATCGCCCACTCCATTTTGCCTCAAATCGGACATCCCATCATGAACAGTGACACCAACAATCATTTCCCATCCAACCCACGTGGCAGCACATCCCTTCATGCGCAGATGCGAACCTTATGATAGGTTGTTCCAGCGCGCACCGCTCAAAGCACGCAGCTTCCAGGCAGAGTAATTTATAGTCCTGCACTCCATTTCAACTGCTTAGAGCACTAAAATTGTCCTTCCTATAGCTAGTCAGGTGGTTGCACCACCTGTGCGGGCCTCCATCCCGTTCTCCAGCATAGTACGCAGAAAATCCTCATCTGTCATAGTGGCAATCAGCACTGCGTGCTCTACTATTTGCAATGTGCTTCCCTGTTTACTGCGTTTGGTGATATGCAGTCCTAACCATCACAGTAGACTAAAAAATTCCCGCCAATAGTCCTCTAAATCATTAGAATAATTTTGTGCACCTTGCCTTTCTATCCTTGGTCTATTGACGAGAAATTCTCCCTTTATTTCATTTTCCAACCTCTTGACCTCTGTGTCCATTAAAACGCCTTTCTTCCTTAGTTGTACCCAGTCCTTTTCAAACTCACGAAATCTAAAGTTTCTCTGTCAAATTGCTTCCTGAAGTCTTTTATGTTCTGCTTCACGTAGCTGTGTTATTTCTTCATCCCAGGCTTTGCATACTGTTAGATTTATGAGTGTTGTTACATGCAGACTTGGCTTCGTATGCTCCTCACAGATTACAGTCCCTGCTTCATATTGCAATTTTGGGATTGCTTTCGTGGTCAAGGTTTTTCACATGGTCCTATAAGCCCATTGAAATGCTGGTACATGCAGGTCCCAGTCAGTGCATTCCAGATGGTAGACCCTGTTCAACACTTCACACACCTTTTCAAAGGCTTCCCCATGGATAATATTTGGTGCGCTTTGTTGTTCCTACTTCCGCTTTTCGTTATGATTTGTGATCGCGAGAGCGGTGTGGGCTCGTGTGGGTTGTACCATATCCCTGTATCCATCTGGAAAGGTGGGAGCACAAGCTGTTTCGCCCCTCAAACCTGAATTTCATCGGTGGTTGCGGTTTTCCAAAGCGTATAAGCATCATTCTTCTACATCTACACCAATCCCTGAAACTCTACTAGTGCGTACCCCACCACCTTGTAGGCGTAGCACGTAGTGCCCATTTCAGAGCATCAAACCATTGTTGTTCTGGTACTTCGTTTTCAAATTTGTTCAGGAATTCCTCTACTGATGTCAATCCGTCATACATGGTCAGATCCCTTTCTTCTGTTGCTATGTAACGTAATGATATTATCATCATATTGTAATTTAGTGTGGTTACCTCATGTGACCAATTCTTTCATCGTTCTACTTCCTCGTCCGAATCCGAAGTGCAGGAGGTGTCGCACTCCCACGAAATCTTACCATCTGTTGTTGGATTCACCCAATCCTGCTCTCATGCAGTTATCTTGTAGACACAATCAAGATCGTCATCACTATCGTCATCGTGCACTGGTTTTGTATATCATGCTCCTTCGGTAGGATCTAGCGGTACTACTACGCATAGCGACTTTCTCTCAAAAATCATTTTGCCCTTCTTTAGGTTTATGACTCCATTCATATCAGTGGCCCAGTCTATGCCCAATAGCACAGGATAGGGATTGCTATTGTCGACAATTTCTATCACTTCAAAATCTTCCAAAGCGCCTGCGCCTTCAATATCGACCGTTACTCCTTGCAGTCTCCCCATGGGTAAGATCTTCTGTTGGTTCGCCATTTTCAATTGAATAGGAGGCCACTGCAGCGCAAGCCTGTCCATGTGTTCCCATGTTTGTTTTGGCAGTACATTCACATCTGATCCTAGATCCAGAATTACTTGATCCATTTCATATTCTCCGCTTTATGTAGTCAACCTCATTTCCCAGCGTATTCACGAAGTATGTTTTCTGAGCTTTCTACTGTGCGTGGCTCTCCTGACCTAGCGCACCTAGTGATAAGTTCCTGCAATCCTTTCACAACCCTGCTATTGTGCAGCAACTTCATACATGTCTCCAAAAAGGTTGTGAGCATTGAAGGATCCATCTTCGATTCTAGTGGATCCTTACTACTTGAAGTGGAGGCCTCCATGAAGCCCTTCTTAGATTCCATAAATGTCTCCTTTGCGCATTCCAAATCGAATTCAGGTTCCTTTGCAAGAGCCTTGAGAACCCACGCACTTTCTTCAGGCTACTTATCTTTGTCATCTCCTATTGTGATATCGCTCCAAAGCACAATGTTCACATTCGGGTCCTTTTTGCGCAACTCAGACTTCATCATTTGTAGATTCTGAGTTGGGGGAGGCTGGATTATTCCTTTATCGTGCAACCTCGCTATCAGGGTAGGGAAATCCTCTGTCTCATGGTCGAGCTGAGTACAATATAAACAATATGCTCTTGTCGGATTTTTACAGTCGCAAGAATAATGTCCTAGCCCTCCGCAATTGTAACAAATCAACTTTCCATGACCTCTCCCTGATCCCATTCCACCTCGACCTTGGTTGTGCCCTTGAAATCTAGCGTGTGCCATTCCTATATTTTGATCGAGGGCTCATGTTTCTATCTGCACCCTGTAGGTAGGGGTTCGATCCATCATTAGCTCATAACTTCTGCATGTGCACTCATCATGACTTACCGACCTACAAAAATTACAGAACAATTGTTGGGATGTCTGCGTATACTTCTGCAATAGATGACAATTATTCGTAGCATGTTTTCCTCCTATCTGACAGATCACGCACCATAATGCACGCACCACGCTCGGCCTTGCTTGTGTCTCCGATGTTAATGGCATTGGCCCTTCTGCTGCCAAATAGTTCGCGAAGACGAAACAATAATCCTTATCATGTCCCTGTTCACCCATGGTATTGTAAGTGACATCACCCATGGTATTCATTCCCCTATGGTATTTGACCATGGTATTGGGACATACTCCCATGGTATTCATTCACCCATGGAATTGACTCATGGTATTGTGATATCCACCCATGGCATTAATCCATGGTATTGTGACATCCACCCATGGTATTCATTCACCCATGGAATTGACCCATGGTATTGTGACATCCACCTATGGTATTCATTCACCGATGGAATTGACCTATGGTATTATAACTAAAAAATACTATAAGTAACAAGTCACATTTTGTAAAAGGAAAGTTTGTCCATAATAATGTAGTTTTTACAATTATTCTCCATTTTTAATAAAAAAAAATCTTTGTGGTTTTGTTTATTGTGTGTTCTGTCATTTTCTTTCTAGCATTGCAATTCTTCAGATCTTGGGGGTCTCTCCCCAAGATTTGGATCAATGGTATCATAGCAGGTTATGATTCCATGGGAATGAGGGTTTCATACATATTTTAGTTTCAAATTTTTGCAGAAATATTCAACAAACTTCAGGCGCGTGCTGCGACCTCCACAAAGCACTTTCTTGGGCCAAGCAAGAAGAATTTTTCTCTTTTCATTTTTTTGCAACAATTTGTTTTCTGGGCGGCTAGTTTGTAGATCATATATACAATATTTTGTACACTCTTTATAAAAAAAAATAATATATCTAGATTCTCTGTGAAAAAATACCAAAATTAAAAAAAAATATTGGCCAAATCGGAATCTGGATGAGGAAAACATCGCTGATTTAAAATTAGCTATGTTATAGATTTTTTTTTTTTTGACATCAACTAGTGGATGATGACTCTCCTATCATTTTTCAAAGTTTTTGTGCAGAATTTTAGAAAAATGATTATAGATCTGATCTTCTCTTGAAAAATCACCCAATTTCAAAAACAAAATGGGTCGAATCAGAGTTCGAACATGGGAGATATCGCTCATTTAAAATCAACTATTTTTTCAGAACTTTTGTGACGGCGGAAAAAATTCCAGTATGAATCAGAGATACTAGGGTGTCCAGATAAGAATTTCCAACACATGGGCAGATGCAAAATGGTCCTTCTGTTTCCAAAAATAGGTTATAATAACTATTCTGAGTTATATTGACCGATTTATGTCCATTTTAATTCTGGAGCAATATTCAGAGCGGGTTCCCAGTGGAGATGTGCCCTCCCACCCTAGGCTATGTAGGCACCTTCTACTTCATCAACAACCAACATCATGGTTATGGGTTAACTGCACAAAATCCTTGTCATTGAAGTCCATTTGCTAGGCTGCACACTGTTAGTATCACAGTTGGTCACAAGCATTACAGGGTATCTCTATTCTCGAATCTTCGTTTTTCATGGTTATGGGTCGTCCACAAACCCATACTTCATCTAAAATCCATTTGCTAGGCCGCACACCATTAATATTACAGCTGGTCACAAGCATTACAAGGTATCTCTATCCTCAGATCTTCATTCCTTATGGTTATGGGTTAACCACATAAAACCCTTCTCTTTAGTGGCTCTTCCTATTCAACAAAGGCTTCGTAGGAGGGAGCTTCACGCAATGGGAACCATTGCTTCTTAAGGTGGGAGGAACGATCCAAATGGAAAATGGAATCAACCCATGATATTGATCCACCCATGGAATTTACTCATGGTATTGTAAGTGGCATCCACTCATGGTATTTATCCACCCATGGTATTGTAAGTGGCATCCACCCATGGTATTCATTCACCCATGGTATTTTCTCATGGTATGGTGACATCCACTAATGGTATTCATCCACCCATGGTATTGTGGCATCCACCCACGGTATTCATTCACCTATGGAATTGACCTGTGGTATTGTGACATCCACCCATGGTATTCATTCACCCATGAAATTGACTCGTGGTATTGTAATTGAAAAATACTATAAGTAACAAGTCACATTTCGTAAAAAGACAATTTGTCTGCCACAATGTAGCTTTTACAGTTATTCTCCATTTTTAATTAAAAAATTCTTTATGGTTTTATTTATTGTGTTCTGTCATTTTCTTTCTAGCATTGCAATTCTTCATATCTTGAGGGCCTCCCCCACAGGATCCATTTCAATCTTTTAGATCTTGGGGGCCTCTCCCTAAGATCCGGATCAATCTTGGTCCTGGAAATGGAGCCATTTGTTGGCTTGTAGGGGCCTGACCCAGGTTCAAAGGTGATTTAACCAAACAAATCCAGGTACTACTGGCCCTTTTGGCAACAATCCGCAGAGTGTGGACTGAGGTCTCACCCAAAGTAGTATGGGAGGGTGCTAGAACCAGGGTTCCGCACCCTAGAGATGTCTGATGATTTTAGGTGGTCTGCGGTTTGACCCTGCGCGCACGCTGTTACATGCACCTATCTGTACCTTGCAGCCTGTGATGCTGTCTTCGTGCAACCCTACCCGAGGCCTGAACAGTGTTATTACCCAAATTCTTGTTATTAACCCGATATTAGTTACTCAATTTAGCTTATCTGTATGTGTCTAGTTATACTTAATAGTGTTCAACATTAATATAAGTGTGTGTGATAAATAGAACAATATAATTGCATATGGTATCAAACATGAAATAACTCAGGAATAGATACACAAGATTTGGAATCAAACTTCTCTTTATTATTCTTCTTCCTTGGTTACAAACTTGACTCTACCCTGCACAGTTAACTGCAAGGGTCTGCAAACTCATCTACGGACTCTACTAGGCCTTTGCGAACTCAGTTGCAGAGATTCTTCCTACTACTACGACCTAAAGCACTTAGACTCTTACTCTATGCTTGCTATCTTCTAGACTCCATTTATTAGCTACTTTCTTTTCTGTTACTTTACAACTTAGAGCCTCACTCTATTTATACAATCCCATGGTTCACAGACCATGGATAGGCCAACACTACATTCAAAACTTAGGATGGACAACCCTATGACTCTGACATACAATTTTTGCTCCGTACCCGCACTTCGCAGATCTTTACAATAATAGTACTCAAAACTTGGGCTTTGAGCCCCAAAACATGTTGTGGGGGGATTCCATGCCCAAAATACATGTAGATGATTTGATTTTTACAGGCAGTAATGATTTCCTTATCATTGATTTCAAACAAGTCAGGAAGAGTGAATTTGAAATGACTGACTTGGGGCTGTTAAAATATTTTTTGGGCATAGAAATGAAGCAAACAGAAAATGGAATTTTTATCTCTCAAGCAAAGTATGTGGCAGACATTTTGAAGAGGTTTCAAATGCAGAATAGCAAGCCCTCACCAACTCCAACTGTCATGGGGTTGAAGTTGAGCAAAGGAGATTGCAGTAGCAATGTTAATCTGACATTATACAAAAGCATGATAGGAAGCTTGATGTATTTGACTGCCACTAGGCTAGATATAATGTATGCAGTAAGTTTGGTGTTGAGGTTTATGGAGACACTCAAGGAGACACATTGGCAAGTAGCGAAAACGATTTTAAGGAATGTCAATGGGACAAAACATTATGACATTTTGTACACAACAACAAGTGATTTCAGGCTAGTTGGTTACACAGACAGTGATTGGATTGGAAGTGTCGATGACAGAAAGAGAATGTCAGGATTTGTTTTTCATTTGGGTTCTAGAGCCATTTCATAGGCCTCCAAGAAGTAGCCAATAATGTCACTGACAACAGCAGAAGCTGAATATGTCGCAGCAATAGCAGCAACGTGTCAAGCAGTTTGGATGAGAAGGATGTTGAGGGATCTTCAACATGACCAAGAGGGAACGACAACTATTTTCTGCAACAACACCTCAGCAATTACATTGTCAAAGAATTTTGTCTTTCACAAGAGGACCAAGCATATTGATGTTAAATATCATTTTATTATAGATTTGATTGACAATGATGAAATTGTGTTGTAGCACTGAAGGTCACACAAACAATTTGCTGATATCTTCACAAAGCCATTGGCACGTGAAAATTATGTTTATCTCAAAAACTATTTGGGAATTGTCAATGGAAGCAATTGTGATTAAGGAGGAGTGTTGGAAATATTAATCCCAACCACTGCGTTAAACACCCTGACAGCAACCATACTTATCAAAAGTATTTTGCAAGTTGCATCTATGTTTGAAGATGGAAGGACAAAAGTCAGAACATAAGTACCACACAAACCATTCCGCAACACAAAAATTATTTAAGACATTTAATGTATTTTGGTAAATAGATATGGGCAAGCATTCATTCCGCGACTATTGCCCACACTCCATGCCATCACTGCCTACACTCAACAACAACAATGTATTAATTATTTGTTCATTCATGCATTAATGTAAAAAATTGTATGTTGAGATAAAGAAGCATGTAAAAGTCATTTTGCAAGTTAGAGGAAAAGAGAGCCAGAGTCTCTGAAGAGAAAATGGTGGAGCAAAGGTGGGCCACTGAAAAACAAAAATTATTGTGTTCTACTGTGTGTTATTCCGCATGGAGTGTAAATCACTGTAAAACCTTTTATTTACTTGGTGAATGGGCCCAGTCTCATGTGAATGTATTTTCATGATTTAAAATTAAGTTATTATTGTACTGCTCCAAACTTACTCTGTTCTACTTTGTTATTTTTGTTGTGAGTGAACACTGTGTTTTTTAAGTCTCTCTGTTCTACTTTGTTTTTTGGCTGTGAGTGAAAACTGTGTTTTTTGAGTCCCTATATAGCTGCGCGTAAATCTAGATGCATGAACACTTTATTGTAAAACCTTTGTTTTACTTGGTGAATGAGCCCCAGTCTCATGTGAATGTATTTTCATGATTTAAAATTAAGTTATTATTGTGTTGTTCCAAACTTACTCTGTTCTACTTTGTTTTTTTTGCTGTGAGTGAATATTGTGTTTTTTAAGTCTCTGTATAGCTCCACGAAAGCTATGGTGCTTCGCAAAAGTCACTACTTTACCTCTCCGCGTTAAAAAAAATTAACATTATGTAATTGATGATGTTAAGTAAATATCCTCCAAAGAAATCACATAGAATTCAGCTTTGTTGACTCTATAAATTCTATGTGATTTCTTGGAAGATACTTAAAATTATAATAATTATTGTTGAAATTGTAATTTCAACTGTCACCCAGTAAAACAACATTTAATTCCTGAAAACCACGAGACTTCATCGCACTGATTTTCACACAAGGATGGTATTCTCCGAAGGGGCAACGATGACAATCATCGATTGACACGTGGCTTGAGCTATTTTCCAAAACAACTTTTCATCGGAGCATAAAATTCATGTGGATTGAGCAAGCGATAACCGTTCGATTAAAATGAAGGTTTGAAGCAGTCGATTGAAGCCAAAGATACAAACACGCCTGCACATGGAGTTGGCCTAAAAGTTTTTGTTTGACCGTCAGCTTGTCAAGAAAGTAATTTAATGCAATTTACTATGGTCGTAACTGTTGGTAAAAATTTTAATTTTTATATTTTTTTTATGCACAGAAGTATGGGCATAGGTAATAGTATTTGTTATGTTTTTTTTTGTTGTTGGCATGTATTGTATATGCAAGGCGAATCCACACAGCAGAGCATGAGTAAGGAGCGAATGAAGAAAACCTTTTACACAACAGTGTCAAATTTTTAATGCACAACAGTGCAGATGTAATGTTCCTATTGTTGAGAATATGGAATGTAATTTTCTGGTGGTGATGTATGTGAAATGAAATACTCAGAAGCGCAGCAGCATGAATGTGTTTTTTTTGTAGAAGATATCTTGGCTCATTTTGTTGAAAGTGATGAAATGTAATACACACAGCGGTGCAAAAGGTAAGAAGTGAAATGTTTTATACACAACAGTGAATGTAAAAAATTTTACACACAACAGTGTAAAATTTTTAAGTAGAGACAGAGTTTCCTTTTAAGCTGAAATGTTCTTGAGTTAATCCCTCTGGAAGAGGAAGAACAGTTGTAGCAGCAATCTTTTGTTAATGAATACAAGAGTTTTTTGTGCATGTGTAAAATATTGTCTTCAGCAAACGAATTCTTTTTTGGTTTCCTGGGTTAAAAACAGAGCATTATTCTCTGTTCAGTTTTTGTTTGAAATTACCAGAAATTTCCAACATGGTATTAGAGCTTGTCCAGGCTCTTTGAAGGTGTCAAAGAAGCTGAAGGAAGGATTTCTTGTTGCAGCAGCTTCTCCAGCAGAGTGAAGACTCAGTCAAGAAAGAATTAAAGGTATTTCTCAAGCTAGTTTTTTGTGTTACAGTTGAAGGCAGTTAGTTGTTTTTAAATACACAGTCAAGTATTTGAAGTATAGTTAAGAGTGCAAGAATGGTTGGCTCCAGCACCAGCACTAGCATGGGTATGGGTAATACTCAGCTCCCACTATTTAATGGGAAAAAATATGACTATTGGGCAATAACCATGAGAGCCCTGCTTGCCTCACAAGATTTATGGGAATTTGTTGAGGATGGTTTTGAAGAACCAGCAGATGAAAATGAGTTTAACAACTTGACTCGGGCAGAGAAAGAACGATTGAAGAGCTATAAGAAGAAGGATTCTAAAGGCCTCCTCTTCTTATATCAAGCAGTGCATGAGAGTGTGTTTCCAAGGATAGCAGCAGCCAAGACATCCAAATAAGCATGGAAAACTCTCAAGATAGTCTATCAAGCCATGGAGAAAGTGAAGACAGCAAAACTACAGTTGCTGAGGAGAGATTTTGAGAATCTATGCATGAAGGAGTTAGACAATATTGACTCATTTTTCACACAGATGATTGGTCTAGTCACACAGATAAGGTCTCATGGAAAGATTCTTGAAGAAAGGAGGATTGTGGAGAAACTATTGAGGGTCCTACCCTCAAAGTTTGATGTGATTGTCACCACCATAGAAGAGACAAAGGATCTCACAAATTTCTCAGTTGATGAACTACATGCATCACTAGTAACACATGAGCAGAGATTGAGTAGAAATGAAAACTAATCTCTAGAGCATGCCTTTAAGACCTAGATGTCCTTTGGAAGAGGACGAGGTCAAGGCAGAGGAAACAAGAGAGGAAGAGGCAGAAGCCAAAACAGAGGTGGAAGAAACAATTTAGCAAATACTCAAGGAAGAGGCAGCAATCCAAATCAGAATCAAGGCCAAGGTAGCAGCCAACAAAGTGGACAACATCATGCTCAAGGACAAAGGTATGAAAAATTTAATGTCCAATGTTATTATTGTAAAAAATATGGGCATTATGCAAATGAATGTAGGAAGAAGCAGCATGATATGAATAATAGATCTAGTGCAAATTTCACCAGAGAAAATATCATCCAAGATAATTTGTTGTTAGCTTGTAATATAGCTGAAACAAAGAGTGATGATATATGGTTTCTAGACTCTGGTTGCAGTAACCATATGACAGGGAACATAGCCCTGTTTTTTAAGTTAGATCAGAGTGTGAAGTCACAAGTCACACTTGGGACTGATAGTAAAGCTTCTATTATGGGAAAATGAGAGGTAAATATCTTAACAAAGAAAGGTGAAAAGAAAACCATAGTAGATGTCTATTATGTTCCTAGAATGAAGTGTAACCTCTTAAGTATTCGATAGCTTGTTCAAAAGGGGTACAATGTTTTCTTTGAGAATGATGTATGCACCATCATGGATAGAAAACCCAGCAAATGATGTATTGTTGAAGTGAGGATGATAAGGAACAGGATGTTCCCTCTCAAGATAAAAGTAGTTTTAAAAGATGGAGTAGAAATTGTAGTAGTTACACAAGAGGCTTTCCAAAGCGAACCAAAGGATGAAAATTAGTTGTGGCACTTGAAATTTGGACATCTCAACTTTGGAGGTCTTAACTTGTTGAGTAGAAAAGGAACGGTAAGAGGACTACCATTGATAGAGAAACCAGACAACCTTTATGAAGGTTGTATCTTAGGGAAACAACACAGAGAAAGTTTTCCATCAGGAAAAAGCACCCTTAGAGATTGTCCACTTAGATTTATGTGGACCGATGCAAACTCCATCACTTGCAGGTAGCCTCTATATACTAACATTCATTGATGATTTCACTAGAAAAACTTGGGTTTATTTCATGAAGAACAAAAGTGAAGTGTTTGAAAAATTTCGTAATTTCAAAGCACTTGTAGAAAACCAAAGTGGGCTGTGTATCAAAGTTCTAAGAACTAATAGAGGAGGTGAGTATATCTCCAAAGGATTTCTACATTTTTGTAGAGAAAATGGAATTCATAAACAGTTTACCACAAGGTACACTCCACAACAAAATGGTGTTGCCGAAAGGAAGAATAGGACAATCATGGATATGGCAAGGAGTATGTTAAAGGCAAATCATTTGCCAAATGATTATTGGGTTGAAGTTATACATTGTGAAGCGTATATTTTGAATAGATGCCCTACAAAAACAGTCATGAATAGAGTGCCAGAAGAAGCATGGAGTGGGAAAAAGCAAGGAGTCACCCACATGAAAGTTTTTGGATGTGTGGCTTATGCACACATTCCAAATCAACTAAGGAAGAAGTTAGACAGCAAAGGGGAGAAATGTATTTTCATTGGATATAGTGAGGAATCCAAAGCTTATAGATTGTATAACCAATCCACCAAGAAGTTTTTTGTGAGCAAATATGTTCAGTTCATTGAGGAGGAAGCTTGGGATGGAAGCATAGAGAAAACAGTGAATGTAAAAAACTCTTTGTCACATGATGAAGGTGATGAGGAAATGGTTGAAATACATCCCCAAATAGCAGCACCAACACAAGGGCAGCAAGAGACACCCTTGAAGAGAAATGAAAGTGCTTCTCCAAGCACATCACAAGGAGGAAATTCAAGTGCATCTTCAAGCACTTGTACACCAAATGAAAGAGGTAAAAAGTTCAGAAATTTAAGTGACATTTATGATGAAGGTATGAATTTTGTGTTTGCTTTATATTGTCATGTTGATGATTCTTTCATTTCGAAGATGCAATTAAGGATAGGAAATGGATAGAAGCTATGGATGAGGAGATCAATGCCATAGAAAGAAACAAGACATGGGATTTAGTTGAACTACCAAAAGGAAAGGAAGTCATTGGAGTCAAATGAGTTTATAAGACCAAGAGTAATGCTGAAGGCGAAATAGAAAGGCACAAGGCAAGACTTGTTGTCAAAGGATATAAGCAGCAGTATGGGAGAGACTATGAGGAAAATTTCGCACCGGTTGCTAGAATGGAAACCGTGAGAGCAGTGCTTTCCATAGCAGCACAAAACAAGTGAAAAGTTTACCAAATGGACATGAAGTCAGCATTCCTAAATGGAGTGTTAATGGAAGAGGTTTACATTGAACAACCTCCAGGCTATGAAAAGAAAGGCCCAAGAGCAACAAAGTGTGTAAGATTGTAAGAAATCTCTTTATGAGGCTGAAAGCAAGCACCAAAAGCGTGGGTTTGAAAATTATTTACAAGTAGGGACTTAGATTCCTATCTACTAGAAAATGGATTTGAAAAGTGTGAGGGAGAACCCACCCTCTACATCAAAGAAAAAGATGGTAAATTCTAATTTTTGTGTTATATGGTGATGAAGTTATTTTCACAGGTAATGATGATTATCTTATTGAGAATTTCAAAGAAGTCATGAAAGAAGAATTTGAAATGACTGACATGGGTTTGCTGAGATACTTCTTAGGAATAGAAGTAGAACAAAATGGAAATGGGATTTTTATCTCACAAGAGAATATGCTAATGAAGTGTTGGAAAGATTTAATATGCAGGAGAGCGAAGCAGTAATCACTCCCCCAATGATGGGATTAAAACTCAGCAAAGAGGACAACAACAAGGATTTTGATCCTAGTTTGTACAAGAGCATAGTTGGCAGCCTCATGATTTGATTGCAACTAGCCAGACATAATGCATGTTGTTAGTTTAATTTCTAGATTCATGGAGAGGCAAAAAAAAACATATTGGCAGGCAGAAAAAAGAATTATGAGGTATGTTAAAGGTACTAAAAGGTTTGGCATTTTATATACTACTTCATAATATTCAGATTTAATTGGATACACTGATAGAGATTGGGCTGGAAGTGTAGATGATCAGAAAAGCACATCCAGTTATGTTTTTCACATGGGTTCAGGAGCCATTTCATGGGCTTCTAAAAAATAGCCTATTGTAGCGTTGTCTACAACAGAGGCAGAATATGTGGCAGCTACAACATCAGCATGTTAGGCAGTTTGGATGCGAAGAATGTTAAGGAGCTTATGCCACGAGCAAACAAAAGGAACAATGATTTCTTGTGACAATAGCTCAGCTATTGCATTATCCAAGAATTCTGTGTTTCATAAGAGAACGAAACACATTGACACAAAGTTTCATTACATCAGATAATTGGTAAGCAATGGAGAAATTGTTTTAAAACATTGCAGGACTCAGGAGCAGGTTGCGGACATTCTGACTAAACCATTCGAACAGAAAAGTTTCGAATTTATGAGGAAATGTCTGGGTATGACTGATAACCCAGCAGTTGAAATTAAAGGGGAGTGTTGACATTGTAATTTCAGCTACCGCCCAGTCAAACAGCATTTAATTCCTGAAAAACACCAGACTTCATCGCACCGATTTTCATGCAAGGATGGTATTCTCCGAAGGGGCAGCGATGACAATCATCGATTGACACATGGCTTGAGCTATTTTCCAAAACAACTTTTCATCGAAGCATAAAATTCGTGTGGATTGAGCAAGCGATAACCGTTCGATTAAAATGAAGGTTTGAAGCCGTCGATTGAAGCCAAAGCTGCGAACACGCCTGCACATGGAGTTGGCCTGAAAGTTTTTGTTTGACCGCCAACTTGTCAGGAAATTAATTTAATGCAATTTACTATGGTTGTAAATGTTGGTAAAAATTTTAATTTTAATATTTTTTTATGCAGGGAAGTATGGGCATAGGTAATAGTATTTGTTATGTTTTTTTTGTTGTTGTCATGTATTGTATATGCAAAGAGAATCCATGCAGCAGAGCGTGAGTAAGGAGCAAGGAGCGAATGAAGAAAATCTTTTAAACAGCAATGTCAAATTTTTAATGCACAACAGTGCAGATGTAATGTTCCTATTGTTGAGAATATGGAATGTAATTTTGTGGTGGTGATGTATGTGAAATGAAATACTCAGAAGCCCAGAGAATGTGTTTTTTTAGAAGATATCTTGGCTCATTTTGTTGAAAGTGATGAAATGTAATACGCATAGTAGTGCAAAAGGTAAGAAGTGAAAATAAGTGAAATGTTAAGTAAGAAGGGCAAAAGGTAAGAAGTGAAAAGAAGTGAAATGTTAAGTAAGAAGTGAAAAGAAGTGAAATGTTTTATACATAGCAGTGAATGTAAGAATTTAAGCAGAGGTAGAGTTTCCTTTTAAACTGAAATGTTCTTAGTTGAATTGAGGCTTCTGTGATCCATAATAGTTGAAAGAATAACTTCGGCGTAAATCACATGTAGACACGACGTAAATCACATGTAGACAGACATTTGTCGACGCGTTTCGAACCAACTAGTGTGGTTCATCGTGAGGACAAGTTGAAGAAACAGATCCAGCTACACCTGTTAAATAAACTGAGCAGAGACTCCAACGACTATATTCGACTCTAGACCCACGTGAAATTTTATTTATTTATTTATTTATTAAAAATTATTAATAATATTATTATTTTCCATTATATATATATATAATATATAATAAATATTAATTATATTCATGGAAAATAAGTAAAATTAGATCCAAATAAATTTAAAAGTAAATTACCTCCTTATTAAATAATAACCTTAGTAATATATTATAATATATATATATAAATATATAATATATATAATATATATATATTATTGTTTTTAATATTATTATTATTTTAAAATTATATTATTATTATTTATTTATTTCATAATAATAATATTATTAATAAATAATTATATTCATGGAAATAAGAAAAAATTAGGTCCAAATAAATAAATAAGTAACAAATATTTAAAAGTAAATCACTTAATAATTAAATTAATAAAAATAATAACCTTAGGTTGTTAGTATAAACTAATTATTCTTATTTATTAATTCCTTTTATGGAAATAATTACATAAATGAAATAAACTAAAGATTAATTAAAAACTAATACCAAATTTTAAATCAATATATAATCCTAATTAATCCTAATTAAAATTAGGATGGTAAGTCAAAAACAGTTATGAATTCATCTATTAAATTATTTGTTATATATATATATACATATAGAGTTTGTTAAGGTAAAAGTTGAGATTAATAACCATTATTGGTTTGTTTATAAATTATTTAATCATTAATGTTATATATCAATATCAAATTTTATAAATTTATTACTTAAAAATAGATAACTCAAGATTCTTTTTATAATTATTATGGAAATAGGTAAACAAACCAATTTAACTAGTTTGAATCAAAAAAGTTAAAATTATATACATATATATATATAACAAGTAAAAACTAATTATAAGATAATTCAATAATTATATTAATTCAATAAATATTCTTAATACATATATATATACATAAATATGAATATTCCATCATCATACTAGGTCAAGAGTTTAAGGTAAAAAATAATTTATTAATTTATTACGTCCAGAGTTTAGGGTAAACCATAATTTATTAATTTATTACTACATTAAATATATATACATATAACATATATATATAATAATATATATATATAATAATGAATGAAATAATTTATATATTAATAGTTCTATAAAGTAATTTGCTAATAATTTTTTTATTAATTACAATAAATTAATAATAATATATATATATAATATAATATATATATAATATATGTATATATAAAGTTATAATAAATATAATGTTAAGAAATAGATATACAAATAAATATATATAAAATAAAAAAACCACAAAATAGATGAAATAATTACTTAAACTAGTTTGTAGCAGAGGTAAATAATAATAATAATAATAATAATATAATAATATAATAATAATAATTAGCACAACCCCGTGGAGGGGGCAGAAACACTAACTAAGAAGAAAGCGCCGGAATCCAGCACTTGCTGATTTTCCAGCTGTCATCTCTATTGAGATTGTTCGGGCTCTTTTCAATCTCGATAGCTTCCCTAAATTTACGATGATGTAAATCAGAGGTGTAGCTGGATCTGTTTCTTCAACTTGTCCTGACGATGAACCACACTAGTTGGTTCGAAACGCGTCGACAAATGTCTCTCTACATGTGATTTACGCCGAAATTAATAATCCCTAAGAGCTGTCGGCAATGCATCTCAAACATATATTTATTAAACTACATAATAAGATCAGTTTTCCACTAATCTTTCACATCCTGAAGATGAATCACCATTGCTGGTTCAAAACATCGATCAAAACAAGAAATCTAATGCGAGATGAATCTAGAAGATGATTTACACTATAATTCAAGAAACTGGAAGTGCTATACATGAATGTAAAAGTCCAATTCTACATACTTGCATGACATTCCAAGGAAAAGATAGTTTCTCCTACAATTCAAGGTATAAATAAATACCAACCTTTAATTATCTACAAGTACTAACTTGTGAATAAGTATAGATTATAATCATTAAAATATTGTCCAAATGAAAGTTCAATGATGACTCCAAGAGGGGTCTCAATTCCTCAAATAAAAGGGCTCCTGCTTGTTAAGTATTAACACGAGCACCTTATCTGTACCTCCACAATAATTTCATATTGTTTAGGAGGAATTCTTAAGCTTAACACACTCCTTTTTATTATCAATCAAGAAGCATTAGAACTTGGTTCTTATTAATTAACATGGTTTACATATTATTGTATTCAAGGATGCTTATGTGCACAAGTATGAAATTCCGATGCATAAGTCTTCATATATTCATGAAAATGCTATTATTTAATCATGTTTCTTTTTTTTTGAAAAAATTCCAACTCAGAAATGCCTTCTATAGAGGACTAAAAAAAAATGTGCCATTACCTGCTCCTTAATTCTTAATGTTCCTTAATTCTTAATGTTGTTCATCGAAACCTTTTTCATTGCATAACATCTTACTAAGATTTAACATTTCTTTTTTATATACAATCATCCTTTCATTTACCTAAGTCCCTACATCATACTTATACTAGCTTCAATTTGCTTTATTTATAATTGAGGTAACGTGATGGCTACATTACTAACTTCATCACCCGCTATTTACCTCTTAGAATAATTTATTTCGTTCCTAGTAGAAACTAAATTTAACCATTCCTAGCTTTAATTTTCCACAAAGACAAGAATATCCTGTGTGACTTCAAAAAAAAATTCAATCAGCATAATCCTCCATTACATATATTCTTATTATAACATGAGTCAGAGGTTTGTGGCTTCAACAAAAAAAAATCAAAACGATTAAATTCACAATTTTTCACTCAATGGACTTGCATGCAATCCTAACCATTATTATGAATATCAGTAAACACAAACATGAGCTCAAGCACAACCATATCCTTATTGAAAATTAAATGAGGATAATCAAGAGCATGTCCTCGGTAAAACTTGAACCCTAATAAGGAATTGAATAGTGTCCCACGTTCACATTGCTCTATAAGTCAACTTTAATAGCCATATTATCTGATATTCAGTGGATGATATAATATTATATACTGATCATTTCTCGAGGCAACTAGCACACTACAAATACTTGATAATTTTGTTACTACCAATGCAGTTACAACTATATTCTGCACACAAACGATCATTGCACGAAGCACATTTGAATGCATGTGAGGTATTATTATCTTAGTTTGAATGAGAAATGTTATAAAGGTTAGCTTGGGTTAGATACATATATCTTAACATAGTTTTGAGAATAGTGAACCAAAGGAAGTTTTAAATTTGCATGCGATTTCATGATAACATGTTTTGTAATTGGATTGCACTAGCATATTTAATTGATTCAATACTTTACTTAACCTAAGCACCTTATATTATTTCTGTAAATTTAAAACTAATCTTTGAATGTGTTGAACAATCAATTTCATTACAACATTAGGCGATTATCTAGTCTCTCTCTCATAAAAAGCCATAATTTAAATGCATTACAAATTTTCTGAGGGGAATTTCAAGACAAAGAAATCAAATGTTGTGAGCTATTGCATTTCACCTCGGTATAATTTACAGTGGAATCAAGATAAGTGACTCCCATTTATATTATTATAATTTTTTTCTTAAAATGCTCAACCTAGAACTTTTGCATGGATGAAAGTTATTTGATTTCATGTCAGTGTTGAATATTGTGGCGGAGGAATTATGTAATGAATGACTTACTTGTTGTGGAGTGACAACTTCGAAAGCAATTATTTTCTGTATTGACTTGCCACAAGTATGACAAACAAAACATCATGGACGCCAAACAACTCCCATACAGTTCAACCAGCGACCATTGACGATCTTATTGAGTCCCCTCATGGTGCGTGATTTCTTTCACACCACTCAAAGAAATATGATTTCGTTAGCCTACTAGCCTCCTTTTCATGCAACACAATAACTATTTCAATATGCTTTCACAACTTATTCGAAGAGTATCCCATCTATTTTTCATACATTTTATTTACGCATATATGTAATCTGTAACTGTACATCAAAGTTTTGTAACAACACAACAACCACTTCTATAATATTACAGGATAATGTTCATGAGGATCTCATTTATTATTGTGTTTTATTACATATAAATTATTACGTAAGTGCCAAGAATTCAATGTTCATTTTCATATATAACCACATAGTAGAATCCACATAAACAACCTTGAAAAATGCCCCATCGAGGTAGAGATTATTGGCCATTTTTGATTCTTTGAAAAATCCCCATAATTTGTTGCCTTCAAATACAGAGGTTTATGCCGCCTGATACATTGTAGGACTTGTTGAAACAACTAATGTTTTCCATTACTATGCGTCACTTCAACTCATTGGCAAACTCATATAGATTTTTCCCTTTAGAAAATGATTAACAAAGTCTCTACTATATCCCAAAGGACTAATGAAAAAAAGGGGGGTTTACGAAATCTAGAAATGACAATCTAGGCATTACAGAGGAAGGTTACATTTTTTAATAGTACACGAAACTTCAAGATTGGTTTTGTGATCATGTGGCACACTATAAAAGGGTAGTTGTAATAGTAACCACCACTGAGGCGAGCGCGAGACTTCTTGGGAAATAAAGGTTTTATGTTCTTTCCATATTACTTCTGAAGTCTCGATCCTACTCTTATCCATTCGTTACTTAGAGATAAGATAATGATATATGGTGACCTTTATCCTCAATTAATCCTCATCCTACTGCCACCGGATAGATACCCCATCTAAAGAAAGAAATAATGTTGAATTTTGTTAGAGAATCAACCCATCATTTGCTTTTACTCGTAGCATTTTTATACCATGTCAAACAACATAAAAGAAATGGAACCCGACTTTTCCTACCTCTCCACAATGCAATTAGAAACCACAATTTGCCAAGCTTTCATGCTGGAAAATTTTCCTTCTTTATTTAGTGTGTTTCTGCCTTTATTCGAAAGCTAGCGGACAAGGGAACAACAATCGCGTATCCTAATTACTTTCCTCCTTGGTAATAACTCATGGTTGGTAGAATCTCACTGTGATTCATGACAGCTTTTTCCAACATCTCATGCATGCCTTCCTGCATGCATTTTTTTATAGTTTTAATTTCGTTTGTAACCAAATATTACCTATTGATTATTCGCAACTACCTTTAGTTCGATGATCATTATGCTCGAAGAGTATAATACTGAAAGGAAATTTCATGAAATTTTGCTACTATTGGAGAGTAGTCATAAAACAAACGCTACTTTCCTCATCAACGTATGAGGAATACAAGCAACACGCCCAAGATAATGACTAAAGCATCAAGAGCACATCACAAGGGAGGAGTAATAATTTGTTATTTATTTTTGTTTGAAAAAAATTCAACAATCAATCCTCTAAGTATCCCTATCTTCTATACCAGAGAGACCGAAGCCTGGAGACTCGGAGAGATAGAGGAATGATGCTTCATTTTCCACCCCGATCTAGTTTTTGTGATCCAATTTTGGGAATTTCAGGTTATTCCCACGTTCAGTTAGGTAATGACGCATAAACTGTTAACTCATATCAATCTTTGTAATTCTTGTAATTTCTTAAATTTGGTTCAACACTAAGCCTCTACTTCAGACTACTGTGCTCAGTTGAAAATATATGCTCAGATTGTGTCCTTCATTTCACTTTCCATAGTGAGAGTAGTTGTCTTCAGAGACATCTCCGTTATTCTGAATAGATACCAGAATAGACCATTTCCCCTACACGACCTCGGCATAATTCTTACATGCCTTCTTTGTTTCCAATTGGGAAAACAATATCACGTGCCATATCATTATGAGAAAAACAAGTCGATGAAGTGCTAGTTTAAAGTTCAAGTCACTTAAGGAAGATTGGCACTAGCTTCCATTGCATATTTCTACTCAGATAGGTATGAGAATAAGCCTTAATTTCTCTCTTCCTACAATAACACCCCGAAAGGTAAACCCACTGAATGTTACATTAACATCAAATCTATCACCTACAGCATGCTTCATTCCTTTTGTAATGATCTAAGAAGAACATGCTTGTGAAATGGTGAGTTCTACATTCATTTTCCACATAGGGTAGTTTTCTACACAAATATAGATACAATCTAGTAATGAAACATATATTAATACATACCATCCTAGAAATAGTCATGAAACACCTAAATCAACTTTGTAAACCTATAGTGCTCCATTCAAAATTACATTCTAACAATGTAGAATGCTAAAATCAAGTGTGAAATGCAATAGGTATATACATTGATTCTCTATGTAAACCTCCATGCATTGTATTTAGTTGAATGTAACTCTTCTCCTTCCAACCTATATATGTTCCTCTTCTTTTTGTCACAAGGTTTTTGCATTGGCCAGTAAGCATCCAAGAAAATGGCAAAATTAGCCAAATTGAACTTGGGGGTTGTTCTTTACATAGTTTTCTGAAATTTCATGAAACATTCTTTGGTATCCTACTGTCTATTTTTCTTTATATGAGCTATTTGACAATTTTAACATTTCTAGAAATTTTCACTTTTATAATCTGCAATGCTTTGCAATTTGGATAGTTTATTGCACCTTCTTGAATGCAAAATTGGCTGTAGCCAATTTGGACAAATTCTAGGGTCTGAATTGCTATAGATTTGAATAGATAGCCCACATAGTTGTGTTGTTGGTCAATTTTCAAACATTCTTTTTTCATTATTTAAAAAACAATATGCATGTAGTCTATTGCTCTCGCAACAAGATCCTTTGACACCCTTTTTTTTTTGCACAAAACTTCCCATAGTGTGGGTTCGATTAGATTTTTCATACTTAGGTAAAAGATGCCTCTCCATGTTGATGGTGTAAATTTGTACATGGTCTAAATCACCACTTCTAGTGGACCACTAATATGTTTCTGAATGGACATTCAGATCACATATAACAACATATTATATTGGCTAGAAACTCTTTTCTTAGGGCTAATCATGTAGAACATTCATAGTTTTTTCTTGAAACCTTCGCTTCTATTCCTCTATTTCCTTTTTTTTAAACGTTGGATTAATTCTTTTCCTTAGTCATATTCCACAGATTGGCCCATAGGCCAAAAGCTTTGAACTTGAAGCTCTGATACCATTTGCAATGTACCTCCTAAGCCTCCTCGAGAATTTCGCCACTATGCTCCATTAACATAAAGATTTCTTCATTTACAATTGAGTTTTAGTGCCTATCACAATTGTATTTAATCAATCATTATAGATACAATGATTATAGTGCTCTTTGAGTTTGCTATAACTAATAAGGCTAAGAAACATGATTAAAATCTTAATACCCAGATGGAAAATGCCACACCATCAATTCTTTATGCAACATGCAAGGGCATCAAGCTTCATTATGCATGACATAGATAGTTGTGAATCATCAACAATTCTATGGGAGACATTCCTCAATAAATGTTCCACATCCATGAACATTTTCATAACACTAGAGAATGATATTCCCCCTAATCAAATGTAAATATCATCATAATAACCTTGACACATGTATTGGATCACACGAGAGTCACATGCATTATTCAATCCATCATTTCCATAAGAGAGGTAATTTAGCCATCCATATAACTGAAATGTATGATTTAAAATCCTAATAAGTAAAGATTAACATGAAACATATACCATGCAAGTGAATATCATCACAATGGAGGGAAACACTATTAAATCTACTAATGCATAAGCATCTCATGTAATTCATTCAAACATTTTCATGGCGAAGAATCTTAGGTAATCATCTCATAGAAAAACTAACACTATAATAGAGAGAGAGTAAGAAATCAATGTACAAAAAATCCATGAAGAGTATTCAACCAAGAAGAAAAAGAACATCACTTGGAGGGAGAAGCACCACCACCGAACCATGAATCACCTCTGATTCAGCCAGAGTCCAAGATCTTGCCAAAGATCAGTTGTCCTCAATTGATCAATGCACTGGGTATTTAATAACCTCTTTCATGATTTAGTTACCATTAGCAGCATCCCGTTGTTATGGATTTTTACATTTTCTTAGGTCTTTTTCGTAAAAAATGGTCTTTATCTCCCACAAGGATTTTCCTCATAAAATATTTCCTTTATCTCCCGCAAAGCTTTTATGTCTGATGGATCTATATTTCCCACATCCATTCAATAGATCTCCAATCCATCCAAGCTTATCTAGAATCACATCCAGAAGCTTTATCATGAAAGATTCATCTCTATCCCATTCCTCATTGGATTTGGCAAGAATCTCCTCTCTGCTGGTGCTCCACCCTCCAAGTGAATTATTTAATTTCTTTAATAAGACATTTTCTTTTCATATTACATATCACCTATCTTTCTTCAGCTTAGGTTTAAAATATTTTAACCCGCAAAGGAGGGTATCACACCTAACTTTCCTTAGCTTAGGTTTATAATAATTTATCACACAAGGGAGGGGTGTTACATACTCCCCCCCTAAATTTTACATCTCCTTGGTGTATCACTACATGGTGTCCTCACTCATAGGTAGATGGTTTATGAATCAATAGCTCTCATGGCTCTACCATCTTATGCAGTTTGTCTGATGTACATCGGTCACAAGGATTCCTCCCAACACATCTCCTTCCATAGCTACATCAGTCTCAAGGAGTGCTCTCCTTTCATAGCTACTTGTAACATTGTTTTCAAACCATTTGTGAGAATTTATAGATGCAAAATTCTAACTGTGATAAATATCACAAACTATTACTTAATGTTATTAAATCATCTATTTCTTATCATTTATTTTTGGAGATTTTTTCAAGTTTGTTAATTTCTTTTATTTTATTTTTATTTTTGGGTTGAAATTATCAATTAATTGACATTGTGGCCAAAGTGACTAATACCCTTGAAAAAACACAAAATGGAATACAGATCTAAAAGTGGTATTAGATAAAACAAAAATACAAATTGATTATTTTTTAATTAAATTATATTAAAAAAAAGGGAAATTGAGAAAAAAATGTAAATAATGTTTATTTTAAGGGAAAAATCAAATTTTAGGGGTAGAAAAGAATAGAAAAAAAGTATCTCTATTATTTCAAAAGAATTAGAAAACACCTTTTTCTTGACAACTAAGGAAAACAATTAAAAAAACCAATGAATTTACTTAAAAATTATAAAAATACAGAAATATATTTCTAATTTATTAGGAAAAAACTAAAAATAAAAGAAATAGAAGAAAAAACATAATTAAAAAAATTATATACATATATAAATTAAAAATTACTAAACCATCCTATGGGGCATCTCCTCTCTTGAGTCTCATCGTTTCTTGGAAACATTGCTTCTTGTGAGGTCCTTTATTAATTTCGACCCTATGACTTGGACATTCATTTGAGAATTCTCTCTTGTGGAAACCTCACCCCTGTCCATGTGTGTCCAATTTATGACACCCCCCTCACTCTTTGGTAAATCATTCCCCCTCATCCAACCAACATGCCCTTACTAGGAGCATATAATCAAGGTAACAAATGGGATCGACTCACAGTTTAAGGCTTGGTAACACATTTTTGGAATGTAACCCCATCTTATTTTCAGGAGAAATTCTAACAAAATGAGAGGGAAGTTGTCAATCAATGACACCTTCTCTTCGACATGGAGGTACTAGAAGACATGACTGACTAGATTCTTGAATAAGGTCACACACTTGGATGATATAATCAATATATGTATATGATGGACCTTTATTGTCATATGAAGTATTTTTTGGGTAAAGTATTACTCAACAAGCATAAAACATGGGAGGACATTCTCCTTTCCACGGAACACCTACATTTCCAAATGTCATACATAAATCATCTATTGGAGTGCATTGAGAAACACTCTACCATACTTATCACTACTAGTTTCTCACTGAGAAATAATAAATATCCAATCCAATTCATTGCAATAGATTCAAATTACTCCTCTTAGCTTATTGTCTCTTCTAATGTTTTAAGTTTATCAACCACTAGTTTCTTTGTACTTCTTGTAATCTCGAGAGGAGCCGATTTTCACCATATGTATTTCGTATTATGATTATCTAGGAAATGCTTTGTCTTCTAGCTCCTTAAAATGAGTACATTTTTGGATATAATCGGGCACGCCTAGTGACTAGCCAATCTAAAATCTCTTGCACTCCCATGTAACATCTCATTTGGAAGGAAATATAAATATTTGTTTCACTATGTGTGTGTGTGTTTATATATAAATTATGACATTCTACCATCCAATATTATGGAAATGTGTAATTCCATCCATACTCACCATGGAGTTGACACATGTCTCTTTTAAAATAAAAATAAAATATTCTCTAAATAGAAAAGCAATGTTGGCTATAATAAAAGAATAAAAATGAATATGCTATGCATGTATAGTTAGACATTGTAATATAATTTCGTGTAAAGTAATTAGAATTCTAAATAAACTATTTGAAGATTTATGTTAACTCGTATATAGCTATATATAGAAAATAAGTTTTATGGTTAAAACTTTTGAAGGAGTCTTCGTATTTTATAGTTTGGTCCTTTAGGTGTATGTTTTTATTTTCAAAATAGAAAATAAGATTTTTTGGACGTGCAAATTTCAGTTATATACTCCATACAACATTCAAAAATACAATTGAAACAAGTTTAAGTTATATACTCTATATAGCATTCAAAAATTGAATTTAAAAAATGAAAAATTACACATTGTATTTTGTACTCTAAAAGAGATTTGCGCCTCAAGAAATTTGATCTTTCTCGGCTCATGTTATATCTGTGCTTAAGATGGATCTATACTATTTATAATGTCGTTAATTATGTTGCTAGGCGTGTCTATTTTGGAGTAGGGCTTTAAACAAATTAATTCAATTATTAATAATTATGAGTGGATGGTTGGGATTTAATCTCCACACAATACTCTATAATATTCATAGTAGTATATACAAATAAAACATTGAGATTTATCTCCAAAGTATTTATGCCCATTTTTACCTTTTAAATAAATTGATTAATTAAATATATGTCATAAGAACAAGTGCAATATGGAATGGGTTATGGCTTTTTGAGCACTTGATAAAGGATGGTATTGGCACATGGTATTGTAACAAAGCTTATTAGCATATTAAGAATATTCATGATAAAATGGTACACATATTTAACTTATGTATCCCATTTTTTTTAATTTATTAATAATAACAATAATAATAATAATTTAAAATGAAGTTATAATTTAGTTATTTTTTATTTTAGCAACATGAGATGTATTGTGAAGTAAGTGTTTTGATGTTTGTTATGGATTGATGCCTATATGGCTACATTAATGTTTATAATCTACTAAGATCAAATTTAATTCACGAAACTTTAAAAAAATATAATAAATAGTCATAATTTTGATAAGTTAACATATATATAGATATATATATATATATATATATGTATATGTATATGTATATGTATATGTAATGTTATGTATATGTATATGTATATGTACATGTACATGTAATGTACATGTACATGTACATGTACATGTACATGTACATCTACATGTACATCTACATATACATATCATATACATATATATATATATATCATATATATATATATATATATATATATATATATATATATATATAATATATATATATATATATATATATATATATATATATATATATAATATTGTTTATTTAAGATTCTATTCTCTCAAAATGACTTCATACATAACTAGATGTCATTGTTTGAACTAAGTCCTATCATAGTGTACCACAAGGGAAACTAATACTACTAATAATGGATAATAGTCTATGTCTATGAAAATGTAAACAATTATTACTGCAAAGTTCATAACTACTAAAATAAGCTTAACCACTAAAATTAAATGACATAATCCAAAGGATTGTAGAAACATCAAGTGTCTGATGAAGTAACTGGGGTTGGATCCTAGGCACTACCACCATCTAGGAATAGAGGTTTTAAGCGACATTGGAGATGGCCTTCTAAGTGAGCTAGTTGAGCATCCATACCAATGAGAAAAGAATGTTTGTGGTGTTGAAAATGTTGAATTTCATTCAAAAAGGGGATGATTTCATTGCATTCCTTGTGCTTTTCCTTAGAACCCCACCCATAAGTGTCTTCATTTTCCATTGGAGGGTAATAGAGGTAAGATATTGGCTCTATCTTCCTATGGTATGCCTAGGGTCGGGAATCGAATTGGCTACTTCAACTTGGATTTCATAATAACGGGAAGGTTAGCAATCATTAGTGGTAAAGGCTTCTAGTTGGTGAGTTTACTCTTGGATTTTTGGGGTCTAAAGCAGTGGAAAATAGCTACACCAATTTCTACTTGGGATTGAGCTCGCAATCAACCGTAAGGGCCAAGCCATTAGATCCCCAGTGACAACACATCCTTCGGTAGGGTATGGTATGTTGGGTCACAACGGTCTAGAGTGAGGATGATCCCCATGTTGGAATTTGGTTGTCAATGATGTCAACCCAAGAAAAAACGAATAGAAACCTCGCTTTTGATGAAGAAAATTACAAGGTATATCAATGTTTTTATAAGTAATACCATCAACATTTCATTTTCCTTGTTGTGTCAATTCCAATGGTAGGTGGCACGTGACATAACTACTCGCGGTTGAGGAGATATCCTAGTCCAAGTGGGAGCCACATTGTATGTTCAAAGTACCCTAAAAGGAAATGTTTCAAAGTAATCTTGTTTAATGATTAAATAATGATTTTTATTCTCAAATAACTTTATTAAATTATGGAGGGATTATCATCCCTCCAAATAGGGACTATCCCAGCCCAACTTGGCTTGCAAAGGAGGCTTATTAATTATAAAAATATATTGGAGGTTAAGTCAACCTTAAAGGATGAATAATGTCAACTCTAAACTTTTTCAAATTTAGAAATTCAAATTTCGAATATTGTAGGGTTGGCTCCACGAATTAAGGTTAGGTTGACCCCTCTTCAAAGGCCCCTCAACTTGAATAAATAAATTGGTCTAGATCTATTCATGCTACGCATCAATTAATTCATGAAACATCAGTTGAATATTATGTTTTGTATTTTATTTTTAAGCTAGGGGCATTCATTATCTAAAGTAGGATGTTGAAGTTTTGTCGACGTTAAACAAAGTTTTGTATGGATCAAATATGAACTGTAAGGTCATGTTTTGAGGTAGATTCAAGTTCATTTTCTACAGCATCTTGACGTTGATTCACATTCTTGTGACACACTGCTTTGATCTATTTTAAGACATTATTTAGCATGGTTCACCGAATATTTTTAGAATTTTTGGGCTTAACTTTTATACCTTTCTGAGCATTCCCTTCTATTATCAGTCAGATTTTCCCTTAGAAGTTATCAAAAGAAGGCAAACTCCAAGGTGACTACAAGCCAATCTTTTAAGTACATAATCTAGCCAATCTGTACTCAGAGAGGACCCTCTCTTTATCATTTAGCCTTTTTTTTGTGAGATATTAGGCTAGCTATGAAAGCTTGAAGGAGATTTTTGGTTGGATGGTGGAATTCTTGGAACAGATGGATAGAGCAAGGCCTTCAAGCCATTGGGCTATGGAGTCAATTGAATATTGGCTTAACTAGATCAGATCACTTACTAAAGAGAAAACTCACACGGCAAGATAGTAAAACAAAAAAGGAAATGTTAAGTTCAGGTGGATGAGATGGTCTTAACCAGGGAGAGAAGGCAGTGAAGAATCCTCTAGCCAGGGTTAAAATGAGGAACAAAAGAGGCCTATCAACAAAGGGCAATTGAGAATTCTTTGTTCAATTGAGCCAAACGGATAAACTAAGAATTAAGGGAGCATTCAAGAATTCCCTGACTATGATAGTCTAGAAGAAAACATTAAGAAAGATAAACCTTTTCAAACAGATTGCAACAAAGCAAATTTTGAGATATCATTATTGTTGGGTTGTGTTATATTCTTTCCATGACTAGACCACGTAGTTAACCAGGGGTTAGGTCACAAGGGGTTTGAGGCGTACCCGTAACCTCACTTTATGGGGTTTGGGGTAGTGCCCTAGAAAATTTTGGTTTTGGACCCTATGTTAGGTTGGGCAGACCCACCTATGGTTTTGTGCATGATTTTCGTACATGTTTTTGGACGCGAAGGTTTTTGGTCCATGGTATTGGATGCGATGGTTTTTGGTCCATGATAATGGATGCTTCGGCATGTATAAATATGTATTATAACATTGGAAGTAATATAATGAAAATTCAATCTGGTAGTCTCAGTTTTGGGATCCAGGGGAAAATATCAGTGTATATGCATTTTATGTGTTATGCTCTGGCATTGTTTATTCTTTGTGTTTTAGAATTCATATGCAGGTAATTTCTATACGGGGTTCGAACCTACAACTATTCCATTTATCATTTAGATTTCATGAAAACACATATGATTATTACTAAATAGAGGAAAAACAATAATAAACAAGAGATATAGAATACTTATTTGATTTCTATTTGATACAAATATCCCATGAACAGTCTTTACTTTATTCCTTGATCCATCAAGACATATAAACCTTGGTACAATAGAATTTCAATCCGAGAAGAAAATTTATGTAGAAATGTCTTTGAATCCACCCCTAATACTTCGAATAAAGAAGTATATATAGAAAATTTACATCAAAATATCTCATAACTAAATGAGATTTATTCTAGGAAAATAAAATATATATTTACACAAATATAGAGACAGATGGTCTCAAATATAGTGACAGATAATGAACTATTTGTGTTCTCCCTGTTTTTTTTGAAGGAGCTACGTGTGATTGTGGTGGAGCTCTTTTTACAGAGATTTTAGGTTGTTGTAACAGCTCTGGTTGTTTTGATGCTTGTGGTTGTCCTGTTTGTCCTTATGTATGAACACTAGTTTCCTGTGTTTGTCCCTGTGATCGATGTGCTATAGGAGCACTATGGTGAGCACCAGTATTGCAGCAATAATGCTGCAACTCCTGGGGCTTCCTACTTTAATTTTATCAACCGGTAGTTTGTAACAAACTTGGAAGAGACGGTGTGGTATGTGTTATCACTTAGAGTTTCCTTGAAGTTGTTAGAAGAAGGAAAGGGGTCCGAGGTAACGACAAACCAACTTTTAAGAAGAGAATCTAGCCAATCTATACTCAGAGAGGGCTATCTCTTTGGGATTTAGCTTTGTTTTATAGGATATTAGGGTAGTTATGAAAGATTGGGGGTTTTGATTGTATTTGGTGGCGGAATTCAGGACCAGATCGATAAAACTGAGTATTTCAGACCATTGGGCTATGGATTCAACTGAAGATGGCTTAACTGGATTTGGCTTTTCAACAAATGATGGCTTCACAGGGCAAGATAGCTAAACAAGGAATAAATGTTAACTTGGAAGGATGGAATGGACTTAAAAGGGAAGAAGGGAAATTAAGAATCCTTCAACATGTTTTAAGAAGAGGGAAATTGGGTGATCACTAATAAAAAGAAATTAAGAATTTCTTATTAAATGACCATAATTATAAGCTAAGAAGGAGGGGAAATTAAGAATTCCTTGCCTATGATAGCTTAGAAGAAAACATTTAGAATAAAAGTGATTTTAAAAATAGATTGCACTTAAGCACTTTCTGAATTATACTTTTTTGTTTTAATATTCAAATATGAAACACAATTGAAATATTAAACAGGAAAACAATAACACATGAGACATAGAACACTTCTTTGTCCAATGTTTGACACCTAAATCCTGTAAAGAGTGCTTTGCTTTATTTCTTCATCCAGCCAGCCATACAAATGCTGTTCAACAACACTTTATTCCAAAATAACAATTCTACATAAATGTCTAAGAATCCACATTTAGTACTTCAAATGAGGAAGTACTTATACAAAAATTTACAATAAAATATCTCTTAACAAAGAGAGATATAATCTAGGAAGCTTAACTATATCTTACATAAAAATAGAGATAGATAGTCTCGAAGATAGAAGCTAAAAGTAAACTGACAGCTTGCTATCCCTACTTTTGTGAATGAGCTGGAGGCATGCCCTATGCTTTAGCATCTTGCTGTTTTCCTCGTAATTGAGTGTTGGATGTTTTCTTTTCAACTTCTTACTGATACTCTTTGACCTGTTCTAATACTCTTTACCTGACTTATCCTTATTTACCTTTTTACCAAAACTGACCATGGTAAATACTGAAAATATACTTTTTACCAAAGTAAATCACAAAATCATTGTCATATTCATCCACTAATCTTCCTTTGGTATTCTGGTCCTTTCAAGTTTTCTGAAGATTTCATCAGCCTCAGTGTATTTGAGAATATTAGGATGAACTAGAAACAAATGTTTTATCTCATGTTCAACATAGAAAAGGTTCTCTAGACTGTTGTAGAGAACTCTGCCTGTTGGTAGTGCCTTGGGTGTAGATGCACTAGTTGATGAATTGGGTTGATTTTTTGCATACTGAGTCAACTTGTCCACATAGTCTTCATGCCTCATCAATTTATCATTAATTACTAAAGGACTGGGAAGTCCTTTGCTCTAAAAAATACCAAACTTCTCCATAAAATCATTGATTTCTTCTTGCATGTTCTGGAATTTCCTTTCCAAATTCTACATCAGAGACCTTTTGGTCGATACCTTGACTTCTAGAATAGTCCCAGTTCTATCCTCAACACCTAGCTCTTCTAGCTGGTACTTGTTTCTACTATTCAAAAAATTTATCAGCTTGATTACTTCCTCAGGCTTCCCTCATAGCTCTTCCTTGGTTTTCTAAATTTCTTCAAGAGTTACTTTCACCTGGTCAATATGTTAAAAAACTACTTGTATGGATGACCAAGCATCATTTATTGACTCAGTGATGTTGGTCCAAAGAATCTTCCTAATGTTTGTTAAGGGTTTTTCAAAGGTGAGGTCCTTCTCTAGTGTTTTCCCGTACTGTGCCAAGCCTTTATTATTTCTTACTTCTTTAGCAAAATTGATTTTTGAAACATCATATTTCTATTCTAAGGTAAAAAAATTTTCCTTTACTTCTGCAATTCAGAGACTTGGAGTTTCATCACCTCCATGGATTTGATTAACTCTTCTGTACTCAAACTTGAAGTTCCTGCCTGCCCTATTCCTGTACTTGTACCTGTAATTGCTTCTGCTATGACCAAAGGGACATTTGGTGCCAGATCTATTGCAAGAGTTGATGGGACTACTGTGGAGACTACTAGTATCACATTTTGAGGCTAATAGGTTGACTCACTCTGCCCGCTCTTTAGTGATTTTTCTAATTCTTTTTTAGTCTCCTTTAACTGTTCATTTAGCTTTAGGACTAAGTCCATAAGCTCTTATTCAGACTTCTTTTGTATGACTTCAGCAGTTTGTGGATGCCTTGATGGAGGAAAATTTAGTTGCGTTCTCAAGACAACTATGTCTTCATTTTTTTCTTAATCAAGGCATTTGTAGCTTTCACATCCTTTGGGTTATGACCCAATCCAATAACCAACTCCTCCAATGATTTAATTCTATTATCCTTAGCCTTTGAGGAGGCTCTTTGTAGCTGTATTTGAGCTTTTGTATTATTCAAAGAATTTTCTAATCTTTGGGCCATCATGGCTTTACTGGTTAACGTTGAATACGCCATCTCCCTTGTCTGCTTATGTAACACAATCTAATCTAGGGGGTGAATGTCCTTGGCCATGTCCTCAAAATCATTTTTGAGGTAATTTGTAAATGACTGAGGCTATTCTCCTTTGGGCTTGAAAAAGCTCATTAGCATCTTGCCTTCTTTGATCTCATAGGCTGACATCAACCTATTCTGATTGGTGGGAGCCATCTTCAAATACTGATTATAAACATCGACCCTTAGTGGTTCATTTCTAGCTTTTATTTCTTTAAACTTCTCTTTAATGTCTAAGTTTTTATTTCCTGCAAGACTGAAGGATGATACTTCAGCACTTTGTTGTCTTTCCAGTTTCTGTCTCTATGAAATAGAAGGTGTCCCACCTACTAAGAAGGTTTCCTAACTATTTTCACCTTCTTTTCTTTGACTCTCTGTAGTTTCTTCAAGGTATTCCTCTTCTGAATGAGGATTTAGTCTGTGCCTCTTAGCACCATGCTAGTTTGATGGGCCACTAGTAGGGGTAGCTACTTCCCTTCCTCTCTTTTTGTTCCTTTCCTCATTGAGAGGAGTCTGTAGAATTGGGGGCTCTCCATTGTTGACTTGAGTTGGGTGGGCCTGTGTTTGAGTCTGCTACTAAGAGGTCTCAAGTTGCTTTGACATGGTTGATTATTCTATTGCTTGAGTGCTGGTCTATTTTTCTCTTCCCCATGATGTCTCTGCAAGTGGTTCACTAGTCTCTTGTGAGTGCCTTTGAGAGGTATCAACTGTTGAGGAACTAGTCCCTGATGCTGGCTTTTGAGAAGTCTCAAATTGCACCTGTCCAAAAGAATCCAGGTCAAGTGCCTTTTCAAGATCCTTCATTACATTTTATATGTTGACCTGCTCACTATCTGTTTCTACAAGAGTCCCTTCCCTCCATTCATCCATGTTAGCAAATTGCTCAATCTCTAGAATTTTGTGATGAAAACAGCGTGATAGTCCATTTTTCATTCTTCTACTACAAATGAAACTGTGGGGATCATATGGAGTCCAACTAAAACTTTTGTTTAATTTCAAGTGGTCTTCTAAGATTTGTTCTACTGCTTTCCCTGCTTCCCTAGTGTTGCAGACAAAAGGACCTAAGTGTGTTGAAAATGCAACAAGATGATGGAGCTTAGTGAAAAGAAGTTGCCTTCACTAAGTGGGCCCGCAGGCTATTTTTGGCACAAAGTCTATTTTTAGACTATGTCTATTTTTAGACATATGGATCATGGTCTATGAGTTGCAGGATGCTATTTATGGATGATTGGTCATGTTGGTAAAAATAGATGGACCTCTATTTTTAGACATATGGGCGGAGTCTATTTTTAGACTGCCAGTCAAAAAATTAGAACAGTCGAATATTATTAGCTCTTAATAATGTTTGGACTATAAACATTATCTTATCCTCTTGCAGCACTTCAGTTCGAGCTACGGATGTGGAACATACAACTGCTAGAAGGAAATACACTTTTCCTCTGGGTTAGTTGAGCTATTGCATGATGGACTTTAGTTAGAACTCAAGTGATTGAGTTTGTTGGAGTTAATTGAGGAGTTGATGGAGTTGTGTTCAGTTTGACTTAGTTGAACTAGTTGTATTTAGTCTAACTCACAAATACACTAGTGATGAGTGGTGTGAATTAATTATTAATTAATTCACTAATTATTAAATCCTAAATCAACCAAAGAATACATCATTTAACTCAGTGCATGGACAGTTCAGTGGAGACAAGTGTTAGAGGTGGGTGAAAGGGTGAGACTACTATCAGTTGTGACTATAGCTGTGCATGAGATTTGCACAATCATTGATTGAGATTTCTAGTGAGGATTGCGCTGTACAAGCCAAGGAAATTCAAACTTGGATCTCATCTATTATCAACTTGGATTGTGCAGTAGAGGCAGGCAAACAGTGGAGGAGATTTGAACCCGTGACTTGCTCAGATCTGAGATAGTTTGCGTGTAGCATGTGGAGATAGTATTGAGTACTTGTGAGGAGTATTGTACTATTTATTGTTACATGTTCTCTATCATTATAATATATAGATAGTTGGGGGTTTTCAGCTGTATGCTTTCCCCATTAAATACTATGTTGATATGTTTGATTGATGTTTCAATGTGCACATGCGATCGTTTTTTTAATTTCGCAAATTGATGATCAATGGTAGAGGAGGTTATGTATTATGCATGCATTCCGCAAATAGCATATAATCATGATAATCTATGTGAATAAGCGTTATATTATTCAAATTTCTACATGGTATCGGAGCAAAGTTGATCATCAGATCTATTATTCAGAAAATGATTACATTTTATTTCTTCAGGCAGAGTTTGTAATCGGGCCAGGTAGCCTTTGGATTCATCCTTCTTTTGGAAGGTGAGGTATCTGGTAAATTCCCATATAGTCAATTTCTATATTAGATACACTTTGTTCTCACGAATTTTATATCATAAGTGTTTGAGTTTTGAGCTAGTGGAATTCGAATTTGTAGCAGTGTTTTCTTGGTGTCTAAGTTGAAATGTCTTTCAGCAGATTGCGATTGGAGTATGCCCTTGAAGGCAGCTCAAATTATATTTCATGGAAAGACAGGATGGAGGTGGTGTTAGATGACAAGGGGTTGAAGGAGTTCATAGATGTTGAAGTCCCAAAGCCTATTGATGTTGCTTAAGTTGAGGCTTGGCAAAAGAAGACAACAAAGTGTCGAAGGATTCTATTGGAGGGCATGAAGGATCACATTGTTTCCAGCCTGCATGGAAAGGCTTCTCCATACTTGATGTGGAAAGCGTTGACAGATTTATTCCAAAGCAAGAGCAATCAGGGGAAGTTGGCGCTCAAGGATAAACTTAGAAACATTAAGTGTGAGAAAGGAGACAATATGCCCAAGTATCTCACAAAGTTCACCCAGTGCGGGGATGAGCTGGCAAGTGTGGGGGTGACTATCGATGATGAGGTCTTGGTGATATTGGCTCTCCTTGGTCTTCCAAAGAGTTGGCATTCCTATCAGGACTCTGTCAATGGTCGGGAGAAATTTCCAGCATGGGAGAGACTTTGTTCTGATCTTGTGCAAGAGGAGATCAGGCGGAATACCAGGGACGGATCTTCATCAAAGGCATTTGATAAAGAAAATTGCACTTTGGCTGCTAAAGCAAAGAAGGGGAAGAACAAGAAAGCTTCTCATTCTGGTGCAAAAGGCAAGAAGCAGGACATGTCTAAGGTGAAGTGCTTTCACTATCACCAGCACGGACATTATGCCACAAATTGTCCGCAGAAGAAGAAAAATAAGAAAGATGCTAGATTTGTAGTGGAGAGGCCTTAGCCTCGTAGTTTGAGATGGATTTTTTGTTGATCGCATGCTTGGTATCAAGTGTGATGGGATCAGTATGGTTCTTGGACAGTGGTGCGTCTTTTCACATGATAGGAGATTGAGATTTGTTTTCTAATCTCGATGAGAAATATCTTGGAGTGCACATCGAGATGGGCGATGATGGTAGATATAGCGCAACTGGTATCGGTACCATTTCGTTTGAGAGGGAGTCTGGTAAACCCTTCATATTGAAGGAAGTGATGCATGTTCCAGGATTGAAGAAGAATCTTATCTCTGTGGTGATGTTAGAAGACAAGGGATATGATGTTGTCCTCAGCGAGGGAAAGGCTTTCCTACGCAGTAAGACAACTGGAGAAACTCGAAAGATAGGGTTCAAGTCAAGAACCTTTATCAATTGCATGTAGATGGCTGCACAACAATGGCATGCAAGGTAGAAGGAGTGGTGAGCCGGGATGATGGCGAGCTGTGGCACCGGAGATTGGGCCACCTTCAACATGGAGCTTTGAAGATATTGTAGTATATTTCTACTGGGCTTCCTAAAGGCGCTCTTGTGCAGTCGGATCAGTGCAAGGGGTGTACTTTGGGAAAATTTGTGAAAGCCACCTTTCACGAGAAGGATAGTTGCACCATGACGATCCTTAAGAGAATTCACACAGATGTGTGTGGACCTTTCTCAGTAGCTTCGATAGCAAAGCACAAGTACTATGTGATCTTTGTTGATGATTTCTCTCGAAAGTGTCGGATCATCTTCATGTAGAAGAAGAGCGAGACATACTCAAATTTCTGTGAGTTCAAAGCACTAGTCGAGAAGGAATCGGGGAAGAAGGAGAAGGCTCTTAGGAGGGAAAATGGTGGTGAATTATCTCTGGCGAGTTCAAGGACTTCTGTAGCACAGAAGGGATTCGAAGAGAGCTCATAGATCCCCATAATCGGTAGCAGAATGAGATTGCTAAGCAAAAGAATAGAATGATTGTGGGTGCTGCACGGGCGATGTTGCATGATCAGTGCCTACCCCTTCACTTGTGGGCGGAGGCATGCAATAATGCAGTATATGTGTAGAACCGTTTTCCTCACAAGATACTTGGCATGAATACACTCGAGGAGGCTTATTCTAGTAAGAGGCCTGATATTTCCCATTTGAGGATTTTTGGTTCTCCTATTTACATGCATGTGACGAAGGATGCCAGGAAGAAGCTAGAGCTGACCGCAGAGGTTGGGATATTTTTGGGGTACAATGATATGCCCCACAACTATCGTGTGTATTTTCCAGATAGTTGCAAGACTTTTGTACGATGGGATATCAAATTTCAAGAGGAGAAAGCCATGAAGTGTTCGCTTGAGAGGTAGCCACACTTGCATGCAGATGAGGAGCTATTAGTTCCTAAGGATTAGATTCAGGATGTGGATCAGCCACAGGATGAACTTCATGGAGTGGAAGAGACCACTCATGCAGTGCCAGCCATCAGAGGGCGAAAACTCACTACAGAAGCTGAGCGACTGGCTCATGATGCAGAGAAGGTTGTAGGACCACCTACAGCACAGTCCAGACAGAGACAGTCACCTAATCGGTACATTGGATACATGGATCTTGTGAGAAAAAGTGTCGTCACTGAGCCATTCTCTTTCGAGGAAGCTGTGGAGGATCCCGCATGGGTAGATGCCATGGTGGAAGAGTATGATTCGATTTTCAGAAACAGTGCATGGGAGATTGTCCCAAGACTAGAAGGGAAATCAGTGATGGGTTCAAGATGGATCTACAAAGTGAAGCAGGCAACTGACAGGAGTGTGGAGAAGTACAAGGCAAGATTTGTTGCTTGAGGCTTCTCACAGATAGAGGGGATCGATTATGAGGAGACCTTTGCACCTGTCACAAGGTATTCTTCCATACGGACGATTCTTGCTCTCTCAGCGCAGATGGGGTGGCACATCCATCAGATGGATGTGTAGACTACATTCCTCAATGGAATCATTGAGGAGGAGGTGTAGATAGAGAAGCCCGAAGGTTTCGAGATCTTCAGTAGCGATTCTCATGTGTGTAGGATCAAGAGAGCACTGTATGGGTTGAAACAAGCACCTCGTGCTTGGTACACATGGATACATAGTTATTTCACCAGACTTGGATTCTCCAAGAGTGAGGTGGATCCTAACCTATACCAGATTGTTGTAGAGGGTAAGTTGTTGATCATTGTACTTTATGTAGATGATTTGATTTTGACGGGAGAAGAGCTGTTGATACTTTCATGCAAGGAGGATCTTGCTAGAGAGTTTGAGATGAAGGACTTGGGCCTCCTTCATTATTTCCTCGGATTGGAAATTTGGCAACGCAGTGATGGATTTTTTGTTTCTCAAGGTAAGTATGCTCGAGAGATATTGGAGAAGTTCAACATGCATGGCTACAAGCCTGTTGATACTCCTCTTCCTGGAGGTTGGAGGAAGGAGGATGCTACTTCAACGGAGGTAGTAGATGCCACTGTTTATCGAAATTTTGCCAGAATAGCAACAATCAGTGGAAGTTGGTGCTGAAAGACAAGCTTCTGAAAATGAAGTGTGAAAAGGGAAATACAATCTCTACATATCTCAACAAGCTCACCACCTGCAAGGATGAGCTTGGAAGTGTAGGGATCATGACAGCCGATGATGACATGGTGAGTCTTGCACTCCTCGGTCTTCCTAAGAGTTGGCATAGCTACGAAGACTTAGTTAATGGAATAGAAAAACTTCCAGATTGGGAATGACTTTGGTCAGATTTGATGCAGGAGGAGATACGAAGAAGCACCAGAGATGGATCGTCATCGAAGCAAGATGATGAGGAAAATATAGCCTTAGCGAGTAAGGCAAGGAAAGGGAAATGGAAGGCATCGGATTCCAAATCTAGTTCTTCCCATGGTCAGAAGAAGTTTGAAAAATCGAAAGTGCGATGCTTCCATTCTCATGAAGTGTGTTGAAAAATGTGCAACAAGAAATGATAAATTTAGAAAGTGCTAAAAATAGCATGTCTAAAAATAGTAGTTTGGCCAATGAGCATTTTGGCCACCCTCAGTGAGAGGTGAAACTGCTAAAAATAGAATCTTCTAAAAATAGTATTTATGAGTCCCTTCCTATTTTTAGGAGTCCTTGGTCTAACTATAGGAAGTAAAAATGAATTTGGTCTTAATAACAGTTTAAAATATTAATTAATTAATCTCCATGAATTAATTAGTGATGGAAAATTAAACTTGAAGTCTTTGTGAGATCATGTAATTATTTCTCTCTTGATTTAGGAATTTATCCCTTGATTAAAGGAGATAAGGTTCAGTTCTACATTGATAGGATTAGCTGACTTAGTTTAACTTAGTAAAGTTTAGTTAGATTAATTTAGCAAGTTGTTAAATTAATGAGATATAATTTGTTGATGCTTGCATGCATGTGACAACTATTATATTTAGATAACTGAGAACTCTCTCATGGATAACTCATGAATGGAAGTTCAGACAGAGTCCCAGTTGAGACCAAAGAAGCAACATTGTACTATCAGTTGGATGAATATTTTTACTATAAAGGAAGCTCAGCCATGATAATTATTTATCTCCTTCAAGACTGTGCAGTCAGATTAGAGGTTAGTGAGTGTGTGAAGAGGCCAATTCACACAGGTGGCAACACTAGACCCCAAGGAAACTGCACAAGGAAATAGGAGGCTTGGGTCAGAGGAGAAGGTTTGTGAGAAGCCTTTGACTATCTATGAGCAGTAGAGGGATTGTGCTGAGAGCTGGATAACTTCTGAGCTAAGGCTTTGTGTAATATAGAATATATTTCCACTTGTATGATAATACAGAGTTGGGGTTTTAGGCAAGTGCCTTCCCGGGGTAAATTCTTCTGTGTTATGTGTGATTGATTCCATCTTATCAGTTATATGTGTTCCTATTGATGTAGCTCATGGTTGATTAAGCTTCTGCTAAACTGTTTGTAGAAGTAGATCAAGTGTTTTGCTTTAGTACATTGCATTACAAGGTTGATCTATAGGTGGAAAATTTCTACATGGTATCAGAGCTAGCTGATTTCTAAAAAAAAATCTACATGGCATCAAAGCTAGCTAATTTGTAGGAAAAATTCTACAAAATTCTACATGGTATCAGAGCACAGGTGATCAAGGAGAGAACAATACTGAGAGGAGATTTCAGAGGTTGGAGTTTTGGGCCAATACTTTGCAGGGTAGATCGGAAAATTTGTGTACAATTTTTTTAGAAATAAATAGCAAATTTGGATTCCTTGTGGAAAAGTACCCAAAATGAAAAAAGAAAATCAACTGAATCAGAGTTCGGATGAGGGAGATATTGCTGATTTAAAATCAACTCCTTTTCTAGAAAATTTCATGACGGTGGGAAAGTTAAAATAGATTGGTGTGCTAGCCAAGAACTTGTATGCACTTGAGGTACAAGATGCATGCAAAGCCTTGAGGAGCAAGGAAAAGGTTAGATACTTGGTAGTTGAGAGGGAGAGTAAATTACCTCTCAACATAAAGCGCCAGAAGAAGTCTCAGACAATTGTGGAGGAGCCACAATTGGTGAAGCAGCTTTAGGAGGTTGTGGAGTAGCCACAATTGGGGAAGCCGAGAGGAGACAGAGTGGAGGCATCCACTCATGTAGAGACCTCTAGTAGGGGAAAAATTCAAGTCAGGTGGGCAGAGGGATCACATGCAGTCATACCTCCAGGTAGGAGGTGGGGCGATGTGGAGTGATTTTCCCATGGAGGAGGGGTAGCATCCTTGAGGTACCCAACCTCTTGGATGAGACCTTGCTATGGGAACCCTGATGTGGAGTAGCAATAACTGACTGATTGGGTACAGATAGATGTGAATGGAGCGGCAGAGAGAGCTATAGTGCAAGGAATCCCAAGATAGTGCAGAGCATGCATGTTGTAGCAATGCGAGAGGCACAAGTGTGTTCACAGTGCAGGGTAGCACAGAGAAGGGTGCAACAATGCGAGATGCATGGAGATGTTGTAGTAGCGCAGAGGTCAGAGAGGGAGAACTTGTCAGCCTTAGGTAGAGCTTCAACCTCAGAGTATGTTTCTAGCCCAAAAAAGAGGTCAGTGGGGAGTTTTTTTTGTTCTGAGTGTTGTTGGAGCAACCACATTTCGTAGATGTGTTGCATGCAGAACATTCTAGTGGTACAGTATTGGGTTCTAGAGGAAGCCTTTCTTACTGATAGGGAGTGTTGAAAAATGTGCAACAAGAAATGTTAAATTTAGAAAGTACTAAAAATAGCAGTTTGGCCAATGAGCATTTTGGCCACCTTGGGTGAGAGGTGAAACTACTAAAAATAGAAAATTCTAAAAATAGCATTTCTAGGTCCCTTCCTATTTTTAGCAGTCACTGGTCTAACTATAGCGAGTAAAAATGAATTTGGTCTTAACAACAGTTTAAAATATTAATTAATTAATCTCCATGAGTTAATTAGTTATGGAAAATTAAACTTGAAGTCTTTGTGAGATCATGCAATTATTTTCTCTCTTCATTTAGGAATTTATCCCTTGATTAAAGGAGATAAGGTTCAGTTCTATATTGAGAGGATCAGTTGACATACTTTAACTTAGTCAAGTTCAGTTAGATTAATTTAACAAGTTATTAAATTAATGAAATATAGTTTGTTGATGCTTGCTTGCATGTGATAACTATTATTTTCAGATAACTAAGTATTCTCTCATGTATAATTGATGCATGGTAGTTCAGACAGAGACCTAGTTGAGATCAGAGAAGGAACAGTGTACTATCAGTGGGATGAATATTTTTCCTATAAACAAAGCTCATCCATGATGAGAATTTATCTCCTTCAAGTTTGCGCAGTTAGATCAGAGGTTAGTGTGTGTGTGAAGAGGCCAATTCACATAGATGGTAGCACCAGACCCCAAGGAAACTGCACAAGGAAATAGGAGGCTTGGAAGGCATAGGAGAAGGTTTTTGAGAAGCCTTTGACTATCTATGAGGAGTAGAGGGATTGTACTGAGAGCTGGATAGCTTCCGAGCTAAGGCTTTGTGTAATATGGACTAGTATGATACAGAGATGGGGTTTTAGGCAGGTGCTTTCCTCGAGTAAATTCTTCTGTGTTATGTGTGATTGATTCATTCTTATGAGTTATATGTGTTCTTATTGATGTAGCTAATGGTTGATTAAGCTTCTGCTAAATTGTTTGTAGAAGTAGATCAAGTGTTTTGCTTTAGTACATTGCATTACCAGGTTGATCTACAGGTGGGAAATTTCTACATGGTATCAGAGCTAGTTGATTTGTAGAAAATGTTCTACATGGTATCATAGCTAGCTGATTTGTAGGAAAATTTCTACAAAATTCTACAAATTGGGCCATTATGCTACAAATTTTCTACAGAAGAAATCCAAGAAGGGTCTCTTGAAGGGATCTAAAGGTGAGGCACTGGCCTCAGTTTGAGTTGGATTTCTTGCTTATCGTATGCATGGTTTCATCCATGGTGGGATGTGTGCGGTACCTAGATAGTGGAGCTTCATTCCACATGTCAGGTGACAAGAATATTTTCAGTACCTTGGAGGAGAAGGATCTCCAGATGCAGATCGAGATGGGCGATGATGGAAAGTACTGTGTTTCAGTTTAAGGTATGATTGTGTTTCAGAGGGAGCATGGAGCTCCCCTAACCCTGACTAACGTAAAGTATGTACCAGGTTTGAAGAAGAATCTTGTGTTTGTTGCTATGCTAGAAGATAAACACTGTGATGTAGTCCTTAGTGAAGGAAGGTTATTCCTGAGGCATATTGGTACTAGACAGACCAAGTGAATTGGGATTCGAGTAAAGATTCTCTACAAGCTGGAGGTAGATGATTGTGCTACATTGAGTTCCCAAGATGAGGTGGTGCAGAGCCAGGATGTTGGTGAGCTTTGGCATAAAAGACTGGTCCACTTGCACCTTGGAGCCCTGAAGATCATGCAATAGTTTTCTACTAGACTACCCAAGGGAAAACTGGAGCAAACAAATACATGCAAAGTTTGTACCTTCGACAAGTATGCAAAATCTTCCTTTTTGGATCGAGATAGTAGAGCTGGAGCAATCTGGAGAGAGTTCACTCAGATGTTTGTGGACCATTCTCTATAGTCTCCACCACTAAAAAAAGGTACTATGTTATTTTCATTGATGATTTTTCTCATAGATGCTCGATCATTTATGCAAAAGAAGAATTATACCTTCTTGTGGTTTTGTGAGCTTAAAGCCTTGGCAAAGAAAGAATCTAGAAAGAAAATAAAATCCTTACATAGCGAAAATGGTGGAGAGTATGTCTCCCAAAAATTTAAATAATTTTGCACTGGAGAAGGAATTAAATGGGAATTCATGGCATACCATAACCCACAGTAGAATGGGGTGGCCGAAAGGAATAATAGGTCAATTGTGGAAGCAACTTGAGTGATGTTGCATGACCAAAGCCTAGAACTACATTTTTGGGTTCAGGCATGCAATACAACAATATACTTGCAGAACAAAAGCGTGCACCGTATACTGGGGATGAAGACACCTATGGAGGCCCTTTCCAAGAAGCGACCAGATGTGAATCACTTCAGAATGTTTGGATCATTAGTTTACTATCATGTGACCAAAGATGCCCGAAAGAAGCTGGATCCAATAGCTGAGTTGGGAATACTTGTGGGGTACTGTTGAAGCCCTAAAAATTGGTTCTACAACAAGGGGGATACCCACCCAGTCCAGACCTTGGTTGGCAGCTCCTTTTTCGTTTGGTATAGTGGGTCCGACTGGGGATAATGGGACCAGTTTCCCAATTTGTGTGTGTGTGTGTGTGTAAGATTGATTGATGTTCCTAGCTTTAAAAGATTCTAATTGGGATGATCTACTTCTAATTATAATCTAATGACATGCTATTGTATTCTAATAAAACAAAAATATCTAAGTCTATACTAACCCGAGATGTAATCTTTCTTCTGTGCGATCTAAAATGATTTCAAATAACAAACGGTAACAAAGATCGTTCAATTGTCATAAGGAAAGAATTCAATATAGATAAACCACATCACATAAAAAGTTAGTTGAAACAGTTGTGAAGAACATATCACACAGTAATCTACTTATATATTAAGCACAAATAAATAGCTATCACCATACAAAACTGCCAAATGATAACTTAGGCATTCAAGCATTAACATATAAATAACTGAATTTAAATATCACTTTAACACAGGAAATAGAAATAGTTAAGACATAGAAGTACCATTTACAACTAGTTCTACTCATGAGCTTCAAGTGATAATGATTTATCTCTTCTCAATCCAACATCCACTAAGAGTACAGAAGTGCCACATCAGTAGCAGATATCAGATACAAAAATTAATAAATCATGTTCCATTCATTCATCAAAACCTCCTTGGAGGGTGAAAAAGTGCATGTTCTGAGGACAAGTTTTTGATAAATTTATGGAGCCTTCTCTAAATGCATGAGAAGGGTTTAAATACTACTAACTACGCCTAAAAATAAATTATTTACAAAAATTTAGGATACGGTTTAAATCACCGTCCTTTTTCTAGGAAAAATAAAATAAAACTATTTCTAAAATTAAATCTAAAACTAACTATTTCTGTATTTTCTCCTTTATATCACAAGCATTCAACATTTGCTTGAGCAAAGTCGGTTGGCCGACCTCAGCCTTTAATTGTCCTATGAAAGCAAAATCTGCTAGAGCTAGTGCCATCTTTTCGGCACAATTGATGATGGTTTTGAGAGTCATACACTGGCTATGAGGTTTTACTAAATAAGCCCAGTAAGATTCCCAATTCAACTTAGTTAATATTCTAATCGATTCGGCCCTTTCTTAAGCCTTCCATCTCTAGTCTGATTGTAGTTGCTGTACTTTTGGCAGATATCTTGGAGTGGTTTCGGAGACTAAATTTTCTCTATGCAAATTCTCATTTATGCAATCAATAAGGCTATTTTCTGTTGTAGCTGCTTCCTCCACTGCTTGCTCAGCCTCCCTAATTTGTGTAGCCCATTTATCGAAGAGCATTTCTTTATGTTTGCATTTATTAATGGTGCGCCTGCTCTTTTTCCCTCCTCTATTTCCTGCCAAGCCGAGTATTCAGTAACTTGTTTATCAACTAAATCATAATCATGTCACAAATCTATGACTTGATTAGTGATTGTATCACTTATTTTGCAATATGAGTTCCATTGGGATATTCTTTGGCTTAGTCCTTCTTGTTGCTGCAGTAATTGCTCATTCAGGGAAATGGATTCCGTGATGAATTCTATGAGCTTAGGATCATCCTTGTGCATTTCCTATATATCCTGTAATTGCTTATCTTTTTATACCAAACTGTTCTGATAGCCTATCTACATCTGCTGGAATTCCTTCTGTAGTCTTTCAAGTTGTCTCTGTGCTTCGTTATTAGCATTGGCTTGTTGTAGCTGTTGCTGCAAAACTTGTATTAGGTCTTCTTTTTTCCTTTAGTAGTTGTTGTACTTCAGATGCTTTATCAATAGTTACAGAGGTGTAAGCTCCTGAAATTTGGGAATATTTGGTGAGATTCTATGTTGGATCAGTAGTAGGATCTTGCCACAAGACATCTAATTGCTCTGCATCATGAGAGATCGCGTTATCTAATTTTCTCTTCTTCCTTTGCTTTCTTACTATTGCCTTATGTTGTGGACTGTGAAATACATCAAGAGATGGAATCTCCTCTATCTTGAGTACAAGTTCAGAGGATGGGGTAATAGGGATGTGTTCCATGTCCGAGATATTGTCGATTGTTCTTGTGACCATTTCTTCTATTGCCTGTATATTACCTTCAGGTGTCTTTATGCTTTGGCCTTCAAGGTTGATGATATCATTGAAGTTCTGCCATTCTTTGTCTAGCTTTGTTCTATTTGATGGCGGCTGACCAATGAGAATGGGAGGATGTTCTTGTGGAGAAGTTAACGCTTGTTGTTGTTCAAGCTCTTTTAATTGGGCAGTATCCCTTACTGACCCTTTGCTTTTGCCATGGTCACTATCAGATTTTTTAGAGTGTTCTAATATTTCTTTCTCAGATTTGGATTTAGATTTACCTGTATAAGAACTTTCATTGAGGCTAATGCTTGGAGTCAGTTCCCTTGCAGTTTCTAGGCTAAGATTTTCTAAAGGGATATTGGCTAGCCTTCTTTCCCTGTATGTCTTGAATCTCTTAAACTCTGTTGGAGAGAAACGTGTTTGAGCCATATTTAGAATTTCTTCAAGCGTGATTTTTTGTTGAAACACATCATCAAAAGGATCTGCTTCTCTGATGAACACTTTTATTTCAACCGCAGTAGTGAAATTCTTAGCTACATCATGATCGTCAAACGGTCTTGCTGTGAATTTGAATAATTACAGATAGGTTATATTGTTCACTTCTCTGAAATCATGACCTATATCAAATAATGAGAAGGCCCCATATGCTACAGGAAATTGTGGCCATATAGCTTTCTTCTTATCTTTTAAATCCTTAGTCAAACCTCCCTCTCCGCGGGTTTGATAAGAAATTTCCCTTGCCAATAGTTTATCAGGAACATACAAAGGTCAGATGTGAGGGGAAGCGGAACTTTTGAAGACCCTAACATATGTAAATAATTCCTCTCCAAACCATTTTATGACTATTTGTATGTCTGCTTCTGCTTCCGGAGAGCATCTTGGAGCATCTTTGTCGTACAATGTCTTGTAGAGGGGTAACATGAATCCATGAAAAATTTTGTAGAAAATGGGGGTAATTTAGAATCCCACAACTCTTTATGATAAACATAACTGGGTAGAGGGTCTTGAGTTTTCCATTTCCAACCCATTACAGGAAATTTTGAAACATAGCAAATTGCATCCATGACATATGCCGATAAATAAAATGGGCGATAAATTCTTTGGGAAGCAGTTCTTTTAGACCGATAATTTACAATGGTAGTAGCTAAGTTATCTGACAGTATTCTAGACCAATCCAAAATAATAGAATTAACAGCAGCATCCAACAATGGTAGCCAATCAGATGAAAATTTGTTAATATCTAGTCTCCCATAAAGCCTATAGATCATAGCAGCAGCAAAACAATATGGGGAAGTGAGGGAACCAGTACTATACATACCATGTTTATCCTTTTTCAGCGGTTCATCCCTCCTTGACCAGTCTTTAGTGGATTCTGACAGGTCTTGATTTTCTTTGGCAAACTTCCCCATGAAATATTTGTTGTAAATCGCCTGAGGTTCTTGCAAATGATACATAAGTTTCAAATCTTGTTGAGCAAATGAGCCGATAAGTCCTTGGCCCTGAGTTTTAAACTGTCTGTTTTTAATATCGGCGCTATCTAGTACGCACTTAATCATGTTCGTGTAGGGGAGAATTTTGGGTCTTGCTGCTATCCGGTGCAGGAATGAACAAGCTAAGTCTGCAACTGATGCTTTAGACGACCCTTATTAGCCTACAGTGGCCATAAATCTCGTTACCTTAGGATCCTCTTCTTCAAGTAGATTATACATGCCTTCGAGGTGGAAATACCTGCTTCTCTGTTGCATCCGGTGTGTGAAAAAGGGTGTCATTTCTTTATCTTCATACATAGGATCCTTACCTTTCTTCCGCATAACTTCCTATTTGCTGCTTTGTATAGCTTTTCCTTCTTCGTTCCTGCAGTTTACAAGTGAGGTAAGAGTAATCGTAAGAATAGTGATGGGAAAGCTTTAAATGCTGAAGACATGCAAAAAGTATACCACATTACGTGAACTGGGTCTTCAATAAACACAAAGCAATATTTCATTAACAACTCGCAACTACCTTATTAATGAGCATTAAAGCGCATAACCAATTCGTTTTATGTAAAAAGTTTTTTCTTGAATACTGAGCCTGAAAAATCTGCAATGAAGCGATTTTGCGATTTGCTTTGCAAAGATGTAGATCACTGCATCGCCTAATCACAGATTGTGATATCGCAGTATTGCAGGTCGCAATATCACAGATCGCGATATCGCAAGTTTTTTTGTTGTCCTATTGTGAGATTACTTTGCCACTCTATCGCAATGTTGTGATATCACATGGTCGCAATATTGCATGTCGCATGATTTGTAAGATATGCACATTTTTTGTTAAGCAGTTCCTTGCGAGGCGCGATCTTGCAATATGCACTAATGCATATCGGTGTTTTCTGCAGTTTTTTATTATAAATGTGCTTCTAAGACCTGCGATGCGATATATGTTTATCTTTGTGTAATTTCGCATCACATTCTCGTGATTTCAAAGTTTAGCTTGTAAGTAGGCATACTATTATCCTTTTTGTGATGCGATATCCTTTAAGGAGTGATTTAATCTTCCTTCATCACAAAACTTAAGTTTTTAAGATTTCGCAAGGGTCTTTGCTTAAGTTCATGATGGTAAGTTTTATTGACAAGGAAATACAATCACTAATTGAGTTTTTTGAATTTTTAGCTAAGGGTCCCCACTTATTTAGTATTAGTCATAACACTAAATAAAAAGGGGGGTCGTTGGTGGCCACAACAATTGGCGATTCACTTGGAAGAACCAGTTATCTCTATCGTTCTTTAGAATTTTCTAAACTTCCAAAACATAAATTTTTCCAGAAAATTAAACTTTATTATAGAAAGATAAAGTACATTATGCTCTAACTTGTCAATGATATTTTGTTTCAACTATTTTCAACTTTGATTATTTGCTTCCTCAAGTGAGTTCTTGTATTTACAACAGCCATTACTTGGTTTTTTAAAGATAAAACAGAGACTTCTCTGTAAAACAGTTTTAAGTATGCTCATTTGTCATATGTAGAGCCTCTGCTGCCAGCAGGCATTCATAGCCTCAGTAGGGTTACCTATTACCCAGCAATAATCCTGAGTCCTACGTAAAGAAACCTACAATTCTCAAGGAAGAATCCATATTAACACTTATTCCTTTGATTTCTTTTACTCTTAAAGAACAATGTCTTGGTTTGATGGCCAATTTATGACACAGTCATTCACTTGATTTATAACTTTATGAACAAGTTTCCTTGTGATGAGACCCCTTCTCTTTTGATTGGAACAATCTTAAGTCATTACCTTGTTTTGGTATGCAGTTTTGGCAAAGTCAGCAAGTTATAATATCTGTGATTATGATAAGCCGATTCGTGATGAGACCTCTCACTCTTTAAGATGAAGTGTATCCTTGGATTGTTCCTCTAAAATCTATGATTTCCTTAGTAGGGAGGAAGTCATTGTTTCCTTAAGATAAATCTGGACGACAATAGTAGAGTTCTTTAATAGGTCTTCTTTACAGAGGATCTTTGTTTTGTTATTGATACCTTTCATTGCACTGACATAAAACAATTTCTCACTAAAGGTTGTTTTCATCAAATTCTTTCTAGTTGAAACTAGCATCTTTCTAGGCTAGAGTCTTTAACTGTATATTTCAATAAAACAGGTCAATTTTCTAAAATATTTGCTATTTATACAAGCGAAAAATCAAGATCTGAAAGACAAATGGTATCTTTTTTTAAATACCTAATGTAACCATTCTCAACTAGTTTTATTATGGAAGAAATATTTAAGGGAGAATTAGGAATTTTCTGATGAGAAGTAAATGTTTCCTTGCACGTATATATGATATGAAAAGGGTTAATCGTTGCGTTTTATTTTTAATATACGGAACTATTAAAAATAAATTATCTCCATAAATAAACTAACTAAATTAATTCTACTCCTATTCTAACTATGTACATGAAAATGACTAGGTATAGTCATATTTCTAGTGTAACCATTCTCTCATTTTTACTCCTACATATATATACAACTCGAATGTTAGCAATAAGAATAAAAATCTTATTTAATTAAGAACATTAAATCTAACATCAAAATGTACAACTATTGTTAGAAGTTTCTTTAAAATCTCTTTTTTTATGAAATTTTCTTTTCAATTGAATACCAATTGGATGATAGAAATTTGGATGGATTTCTACTAAGGATTGAGAAATGTTCAGATGAAGAGATGACAGGCCATATTGAGGGTATGAATTTTTATATTCGATGTCCTGGATGATATTGTTAGCGATATGTGTAAATGTTAAGCTATTGGTAGTTTTCCATGAAGAGAATGAACCAATGAAGAATGGATGGAAATCTTTCAAATTAAATAGAAAGTTAGTAAGTAAATTGAATGGCTGGAAAATTTCTAAACATACACTTTCTTGTTGATATTGTCTTAGAGAAGAAAGGAGCTTTTTATAAAGCATTGACATCACTTGAAATTGAAATTGCAATTGAAATAGGTTTTGATATTTTTTAGAGATTTCAATTTTCCAACAAGGCAATACATCAATTGAATGTTTGGTAATGAGGTGTTCAATATGCCAGCGTAATGTATCAAAAACCTGGAAATTAAAATCTGAAAATAAATCTGATTTTATACAAAATAAATGAAAATAAAATAAAATAAAATCACTATCTATACAACTAATTATATAGCACAATTGGAATCTTTTTGAAATAATTTCTCTTTCACAAGGATTGGCCAGAATTATGGAATTTGAGTAATTTTGAATTCCAACTTGTGAATTAGAAATAGGATTATGATTATGAACAGAAGGTCTGATCATGATATGAATCATAAATTGGAAAATCCTCTTGAATAGTGAAATCATGAGGATAATTCGCTGTTTTAGAATGAGGATTGATTGGAATAATTTATAAATTAAAATATCTCTCATTTTCAGAAGTTATTTGAAGTTTGTGATGATTTCCTTGAGAAAAATCAACGTCTTCAATGTCAAAGTAATTATCGTAAATGACTTCAACAGATTCCTTAGATTTCCCTTCAATCTCACCAAATGTATCAAAACAAAGAGGGACAAGAATTTCATATTCGTTAATGGCAAAAGGATGATCATTCTTTGATTGTCTATCTCGATCAAAACTTAATGGTGATTGATTTAGATTAGCCTCTATATCTTTTGAAATATCATTAATACCAAGAGAGAAAGGATTACCATCATTAAAAAGATCAGGATAAAGAGAGAAATGTGATTATGAAACAATGATTTTAAAAATGTCTATGTTTGAGATTTCATGTGCATTATGCTCATCATGGAAGGATTCATAAATTTTTACACCTATTTGCATGCTATTATTTACCTCGATTGTTTCTTGTACTTGTTGATTTGCAATCTGGTCTTCTGAATTTACCTCCAAGTTGCTTTCAAGTTTCAAGGTAACTCTTTCTCCAAAATTGTTGTTATTGTCTTCTTGTATTTGATCAAAAAAATTTCTAAGTTTTGTGAACCTCCCCATCACAATTTATTGGCACATCCCAATTGGATTTCTCATTTGCGTTGGGAGGGAATTGAACAAGGTTTGGACTAATTTCATATGCATCGGGGATAGGAGGTGGAAAATAATCATGTTCAAACAAATCTAGTGATTCCTCTTTTATGAATTCATTTTCGACATTAAATTTTAAACAATTCAAATGAAATCAAATATTAAAACCTCTAACAGATTCATTTTCTTTTCGTAGATACTCAATCTCATCATATACCTGATCGTAATCATAATGGTCAAATTGAAAAACGAAAATTGTGACAATTTGATCCCAGCTGTAAATTGAGGCAACTGGAAGAGTTCTACACCAATTCCTAGCTTTTGCTATGAATGTGAGAGTAAAAGTTCTGCATAGAATGCTTTCATCAATTCCTTGAAAATTAGAATTTGAAACATTTTGAATAAATTGAAGGGCATGATTAAAAGCAGAATAATTTTTCGTACCATTGAATGTTTTCTCAAATAAGATCCTTACCACTTCGGGTGGAGTATTGGAAGATGCATGTACATGGATACAACTCCAAATTGGAAGTTTAAGAGGAGCCATCGTAATTTAAATAAAATGTTAAAATTGAAAAGACTCCATCAGATAACTTGTTTCAGGCCCTCCTTCTAGCGCTAAATATGTTGAAGCCTCGAAAATCGAGTCTACAACAAGGGGGATATCCACCCGGTCCATACCTTGGTTGGAGCTCCTTTACCGTTTGGTATAGTGGGTCTGACTGGGGATAATGGGACCAGTTTCCCAATTTGTGTGTGTGTGTAAGATTGATTGATGTTCCTGGCTTTAAAAGATTCTAATTGCGATGATCTACTTCTAATTCTAATCTAATGACATTCTATTCTATTCTAATAAAACAAAAATATCTAAGTCTATACTAACCTGGGATGTAATCTTTCTTCTGTGCGATCTAAAATGATTTCAAATAACAATCGGTAATAGCGATCATTCAGTTTTCGTAAGGAAAGAATTCAATATAGATAAACCAATTCACATAAAAATTAAGGTGAAATAGTTGTGAAGAACAGATCACACAGTAAGCTACTTATATATTAAGCACAAATAAATAGTTATCATCGTACAAAAGTGCCAAATGATAACTTAGGCATTCAAGCATTAACATATAAGTAGCTAAATTTAAATATCCCTTTAACACAGGAAATAGAAATAGCTAAGAGATAGAAGTACCATTTATAACTAGTTCTACTCATGAACTTCAAGTGATAACGATTTATCTCTTCTCAATCCAACATCCACTAAGAGTATAGAAGTGCAATATCAAGAGCAGATATCGGATGCAAAAGTTAATAAATCATGTTCCATTCATTCATCAAAACCTCCTCAGAGGGTGCAAAAGTGCATCTTCTGAGGACAAGTTTTTGACAAATTTCTGGACCCTTCTCTAAATGCATGAGAAAGGTTTAAATACTACTAACTACGCCTAAAAATAACTTATTTACGAAAATTTAGGATACGATTTAAATGACCATCCTTTTTCTAGGCAAAATAAAATAAAAATATTTCTAAAATTAAATCTAAAACTAACTATTTCTATATTTTCTCCTTTATATCACAAGCATTTAGCATTTGCTTGAGCAAAGTCGGTTAGCCGACTTCAACCTTTAATTGTCCTGTGAAAACAGAATCTGCTAGAGCTGGTGCCATCTTTTCGGTAGAATTGATGATGGTTTTTAGAGTCATACACTGGCTATGAGGTTTTACTAAATAAGCCCAGTAAGATTCCCAATTCAACTTAGTTAATCTTCTAATCAATTCTGCCCTTTCTTAAGCCTTCCATCTCCAGTCTGATTGTAGTTGCTATACTTTTGGAAGATACCCTGGAGTGGTTTTGGAGACTAAATTTGCTCTATGCAATTTCTCATTTATGCAATCAATGAGGCTATTTTCCGTTGTAGCTGCTTCCTTCGCTACTTGCTCAGCCTCCCTGATCTGTGTATCCCATTTATCAAAGAGCATTTTTTTATGTTTGTCATTTATTAATGATCCGCCTGCTCTTTTTCCCTCCTCTGTTTCCTGTCGAGCCAAGTATTCAGTAACTCGTTTATCAGCTAAATCATAATCATGTCACAAATCTACGACTAAATTAGTGATTGTATCACTTATTTCACAATACGAGTTCCATTGTGATATGCTTTGGCTTAGTGCTTCCTGTTGTTGTAGTAATCACTCATTCAGGGAAATGGATTCCGTGATGAATTCTGTGAGCTTGGGATCATCCTTGTGCGTTTCCTGTATATCTTGTAATTGCTTATCTTTTTCTACCAAACTGCTCTGATAGCCTATCTGCATCTATTGGAATTCCTGTTGTAGTCTTTCAAGTTTTCTCTGCGCTTCGTTATTAGCATTGGCTTGTTGCAGCTGTTGCTGTAAAAATTGTATTAGGTCTTCTTTTTCTTTTAGCAGTTGCTTTACTTCATATGCTTTATCAATAGTTGCAGAGGCATCCAATTGGTGAGATTCTAAATTGGATTAGTAGTAGGATATTGCCACAAGACATCCAATCGCTCTGCGTCATGAGAGATCGCGTTATCTAATTTTCTCTTCTTCCTTTGTTTTCTTACTACTGCCTTATGTTGTGGACTATAAAATACATCAAGAGGAGGAATCTCCTCTATCTTGAGTACAAGTTCAGAGGCTGGGATAATAGGGATGTGTTCCATGTCCAAGATATCGTCAATTATCCCTGTGACCATTTCTTTTGTTGCTTGTATATTACCTTCAGGTGTCTTTACGCTTTGGCCTTCAAGGTTGATGATATCATTAAAGTTCTGCCATTCTTTGTCTAGCTCTATCCTATCTGATGGTGGCTGATCGATGAGAATGGGAGGATCTTCTTGTGGAGAAGTTGACACCTGTTGTTGTTCAGGCTCTTTTGATTGAGCAGTATCCCTTACTGACCCTTCGCTTTTGCCATGGTCACCTTCATATTTTTTAGAGTGTTCCAATATTTCTTTCTCGGATTTGGATTTAGATTTACCTGTATAAGAACTTTCACTGAGGCTAATGCTTGGAGTCAGTTCCCTTGCGGGTTCTAGGCTTAGCTTATCTAAAGGGATATTCGCTAGCCTTCTTTCCCTGTATGTCTTGAATCTCTGAAGCTCTGTTGGAGAGAAACCCGTTTGAGCCGTATTTAGAATTTCTTCTAGCGTGTTTTTTTGTTGAAACACGTCATCAAAAGGATCCACTTCTTTGATGAACACTTTTATTTTAACCACGGTAGTGAAATTATTAGCTACATTGTGAGGGTCAAATGGTCTTGCTATGAATTTGAATAATTGTAGACAGGTTATATTGTTCACTTCTTTGAAATTGTGACCTATATCAAACAATGAGAAGGACCCACAGGCTATAGGATATTGTGGCCATATATCCTTCTTCTTATTCTTTAAATCCTTAGTCAAACCTCCCTCTTCGTAGGTTTGATAAGCAATTTCCCTTGCCAAGAGTTTATCGGGAACATATAAAGGTAAGATGTGAGGGGAAGTGACACTTCCGAAGACTCTAACATATGTAAATAAATCCTCTCCAAACCATTTTGCAACTATTTGTATGTCTGCTTCTGCTTTTGGAGAGCATCTTGGAGCATCCTTGTCGTACAATGTATTGTAGAGGGGTAACATGACTCCATGACAAATTTTGTAGAAAAATGGAGGGAATTTAGAATCCCACAACTCTTTATGATAAACATGAATGGGTATAGGGTCTTGAGTTGTCCATTTCCATCCCATTATAGTAAATTTTGAAACGTAGAAAATTGCATCCATCACATATGATGATAAATAAAATGGGGGATAAATTCTTTGGGAAGCAGTTCTTTTAGACCGGTAATTTATAATGGCAGTAGCTAAGTTATCTGACAGTATTCTAGACCAATCCAAAATAATAGAATTAATGGCAGCATCCAACAATAGTAGCCAATTAGATGAAAATTTGTTAATATCTGGCCTCCCATAAAGCTTACAGATCATAGCAGCAGCAAAGCAATATGGGGAAGTGATGGAACCAATATTATACATACCATGTTTATCCTTTTTCAGTGGTTCATCCCTCCTTGACCAGTCTTTAGTGGATTTTTCCAGGTCTTCATTTACTTTGGAAAATTTCTCCATGAACTGTTTTTTGTAAATCGCCTGAGGTTCTGGAAAATGATACATAAGTTTCAAATATTGTTGAGAAAATGAGCCAGTAAGTCCTTGGCCCTGAGTTTTAAACTGTCTGTTTTTAATATCAGTGCTATCCACTACCCACTTAATCATGTCCGTTTAGGGGAGAATTTTGGGTCTTGCTGCTATCCGGTGCAGGAATGAACAAGATAAGTCTACAAATGATGCTTCACGTGACCTTGATGAGCCTGGAGTGGCCATAAATCACGTTACCTAAGGATCCTCTTCTTCACGTAGATTATACATGCCTTCCCAGGTGGAAATACCTGCTTCTCTGTCGCATGCGGTGTCTGTGAAAAAGGGCGCCATTTCTTTATCTTCAGACATTGGAGCCTTACCTTTCTTCCCCATAGCTTCCTGTTTTCTTCTTTGTATAGCTTTTCTTTCTTCGTTCCTACAGTTTACAAGTGAGGTGAGAGTAACGATAAGAACAGTGACGGGAAAGCTTTAAATGCTGAAGACATGAAAAAAGTATACCACCTTACGTGAACTGGCTATTCGATAAACACAAAACAATATTTCATTAACAATTGGCAACTACCTTATTAATGACCATTAAAGCGCATAACCAGTTTGTTCTATGGAAAAAGCTTTTTCTTGAATACTGAGCCAGAAAAATATGTGATGAAGTGATTCTGCGATTTGCTTTGCAATATCGCAGATTGTTGCATCGCATAATCGCAGATCACGATATCATAGTATCATAGATCGTGATATCGCTGTATCACAGATCGCGATATCACAAGTTTCTCTTTTGTGCTATTGTGAGATCGCTTTGCCGCTCTATCGCAATGTTGCGATATCGCATGGTCGCAATATCGCATGTTGCATGATTTGTAAGATATGCACATTTTGTGTTAAGTAGTTCCTTGCGAGGTGTGATCTTGCGATAGGCGCTAACACATATCGGCATTTTTTGCGGTTTTTTATTATAAGTGTGCTTCTAAGACCTACTATGTGATATATGTTTATCTTTGTGTAATTTCGCACCACATTCTCGCAATTTTAGAGTTTAGCTTGTAAGTAGGCATATTATTATCCTTTCTGCGATGCGATATCCTTTAAGGAGTGATTTAATCTTCCTTCATCACAAAACTTATATTTTTAAGATTTTGCAGGGGTCTTTTCTTAAGTTCATGATGGTAAGTTTTATTGACAAGGAAATACAATCAGTAATTGAGTTTTTTGAATTTTTACCTACGGGCCCCCACTTATTTAGTATTAGTCATAACAATAAATAAAAAGGGGGGTTGTTGGTGGCCACAATAGGTACATGGATACATGATCCGAATTGGATCCTTAAACACTCTTAAAGTTCCTTGAACTCTATAAATGTCATACCGAAGTTTCAAAGTATTATGGATGTTGAAGCTTATCAGAAATAACCTCTGAATAATGGCAACTTGTGGTCAACACAGAACAATGAGGACCCTCGGTCAAAGTGCATAGAACATTAGCCCATGATGATCATGCATTGGCAAAAATTGACAAATGGGAAGTTAAATCCAAAAATAGAGGCAGTTTCTGATAGGCGATTAGCGCTAAAGTCCCCCTCAGTGAAGGAACGCCCCCAAGCACTAGGTCACGAGGAAAAGAATAAAACTGTATGGAAACCACCGATGCCATAAAAAGGCAGGTCCCATGCTAAAACTGGCAGGATATCGGAAGGGCTTCAAGTAGTAAGTGGGCTCGACCGTGTCCTACACGATGTCATACACTAGGTGACACATGTCCAGTGGATGAGAGAGAAAACCACTCACATTGCGTAGGTGAAGCTTATGCTACTTACCCGCGTGATATGGACAGAGACTGTAGGATTTGGAGACTCCAGATCAATGGCAGAGAAATGATTTGATGGATGACTGAATTCAATCGGGAAATAGGTTGAGTCATATAAGATTTGAGGTCCAGCATGACTGATGAGTTGGCAGGGGAATCAGTTTCGTGGGTAATATTGGAACAACGGAAAGAACAACCGTTCAAATAGAACTGACACTTAGTTCATGTGGAAACAAGTGGCCACCTCTCTGTGAATCATTACACATTGATGATGATTTAGAGAAGGGGAATTCCAGCGGGTAGAGGCAGGAGATCCAGAAAGCCGGGAAGTGGAAATGAACAATCAAGGAGCAGATTGACTTTAAGCGACAAATAAATAGAGAGGAAAGGGAGTAGGAAAAGAGGTAGAGAAAGAGAAGCAGAAAGATGAAAGGTAAGAAATAAGTGAATTGCAAAGAACAGAGAAGTCGAGCTAACCTACAAAGCAAAGGCAGTATCACGCAAACAGGGACATAAAGAGTCTGAGAGTCTATGAACTCCAGAGAAGGCTTGAGAGGTTCAAGTAACTCTTTATGTATACTTGTCAAGTATTCAGTACCAAGTTGGACTCATACCACTAAGACCAGTTGAGGTTGAGATTCAATACAGGGAGTCTGTGTAGTCTAGAGACTTGGGTAATACAAGTATAGTCCTACTGATCATCATCTGTTAAGTGAGACTCAGATTGAGCTCCTTATTATAAAAACTCTACTTTAAGACACAATAGAAAGGCCACCACTAAAGGCTAGACCAAGAGACATAGCCCAGGAGGATTGGGTGAACTCCTTATTAAATTTGTTGTGTTTATGTGTTTGCTTACTATGTTCTCTTACTATTTAAGTGTCTATGTATTTCGCAATCTTATCGATATGTTGTATAAACTAACATAGTCACACCCTAGCACTTGACTCTATAATACCTTCATTATTTCTTTGATGTCATTTATGGGTGATGTTAGATCAAGTGGTATTAGAGCTCTAGGTTGTTAAGGTTAGACAATCCTGTGTTGGACTTTGTTGTTGAATGCTAACTAGATGAAAAGTTAAATTAGGAGAAGGAGAGTTGGTTGAAACTAACCCAGAAATTGGAAGAGTCTATCCTCAGAAGAAAATGTTAGAAGAAAGTCCCTTGGGACCAGATCGACAATTTATAGATAGTTTCCTAGCCATGATGTCCATGTTAGAGGAAATGTATAGGAACTTTAGGAAACATAAATATGAAGATTCATCAGCCTCCAAACAAGATAAAGGAGAAGAAGAGTCTCTCCTCCATGACCACTCAAAAGGCAAAGGGAAAGAGGAAAACCTTCTCACACCTCCTAATAGCCGTGAACATAAAAAGAAGACATCTTTGATTAAATTAGATGAATATATGATGGAGAGTTTCATGTAGATAAGATAGATAATTGGATTAGACATATTGATGTTTATTACAGAGTGTAAAGTATCGACTTAGACAAGAGTAAGATTCAATTGGCCAGCCTACACCTCGGAGGCACTACCTTGGTATGGTGGCAAGGCAGGACACAAGCTGACATGAAGAAACATGTTAAGATTCCTTCTGTCTGGAGTGAATTTGTTTCTACAATCAAAAAGTAGTTCTATCCACTAGCTTACATGCAGCAAGCCATGATGAGCTGACAAACTCTTCACCAACTAAAAGGGTAAAGTGTAAAAGGTCACACCCAAGAATTTAGGAAAAGAGATTTGATTCTAGGAATTTCATTAGACTCACCTGAGACTCTATTGAAGTAAATAGGTGGTCTACATAGCTACATGACGCACACTATCCTCATGTTTAATTCCACTAGTATATATGAGTTATCAGTTCAAGCTACGCAACTAGAAGCCATAGGAAAGAATGGGAACCTAGAAGTTGGGGGATCATCCAAGCCCATTGGAAACCAGAATAAGGAGAAAAGAAAACAAAAAGGGAAAGAGAGGAAGGCCAACACTACACAGAAAATCAAATCTTCATGCACTCACTGTAAGAACGATGGGAATGATGATGAGCACTATTGGATCCTACATCCAGAGCTAAGACCTAAGAAGTTTGAGCACAAGAAGAAGAAGATTGTTGGAGCTATTTAGAAAGATTTAGGGTTAGACTCAGGAGATGAAACAACCATTGTAGCCACAGGTATAAAAGTTAGAGAATGCAGAAATCAAGAAGTAGGTGTAGGAGTTGCTCGAGAAGGGGTTCATCAGACCTAGCTCATCACCATGTGGGTCTCCAATCATTTTGGTGAAAAAGAAAGATGTATTGTGGAGAATGTGCATCGATTACCGAGCACTAAATAAGATAACAATAAAAAATTGTTATCCCCTTCCTTGCATAGATGATCTATTAGATCAGTTAAAGGAAGCTGTTTATTTTTCCAAGTCAGACTTGCATAGTGGATATCATCAAGCTAGAGATACAGAACAAGGTGCATGTAAGAATGCTTTCAAAAATAAGTAGGGATTGTATGAGTGGCTGGTTATGCCTTTTGGCTTAGTGAATGCCCATGCTACCTTCATGAAAATAATGGATGATGTACCCAGACCTTTTCTTGATGATATTTTATTGTATATCTAGATGACATTCTTGTATTTAGCAAAATGTGGGAAGAACATTTAAAGCATGTTAAGTAGACACTAGATGATTTGAAAAGAGAAAAACATTATGTTAAACTCTCAAAATGCAAATTTGGCAAAACATCTTTGAATTATTTGGGACATATAGTAGGGGGTGGTCAATTGAAGATGGATCCCTCTAAGGTGGAAATCATTGTAAACTGGCCTAAACCCAAATCTGCTACAGAAGCTAGAAGCTTCTTAGGAGTAGCACAATATTGGAGAAAGTTCATTTCTAACTTTCCTTAATTGCAGCTCCCTTACATGCTTTAATAGGATTGAACAAGGTGTTTCAATGGGGAGGTAAACATCATAAATCCTTCAACATGTTGAAAGAAAAGATTAGTATAGCACCAGTACTAGCACTGCCTAATCTTCAAATACCATTTGAGATCCAAACGGATGCCAATGACTATGCCATGGGAGCAGTGTTGATACCACACAATGAACCCTTATGTTATCATTTTGAGACATTTAATTCTACAGTAGTTAACTATCCCACATATGATAAGGATTTGTATGCATTATTACAGAGTGTGAAAAAGTGGAAACTTATTTAATGGGCAAAGAGACAGTTATACATATTGATCATCGACCACTCAAATATCTACACTCCCAAACTAAGTTGAAACAATCAAGACACTATAGATGGATGGGTTTTCTACAACAATTTCATTTAGTCATCAGATATAAAAAGGGCATACACAATAAAGTTGCAAATAGGTTATCTAGACCAATTATAAATGCATCTACTATACTTAGGCATAATTCAGTATTGCCTGAGAGCTACATTGAACAATATGCTAAAGATATAGATTTTAAAGATGTATATGCAACTTTAAGTCAAGGAAAATGAGTAGACGAATTGGATTATCACATTAAGGACCAACTCTTGTATCATTTTGGGAAGCTATGCATTCCACAAACTGAAAAAGTAAAGATAATTCGAGAAGCACACACTTCCTAATATCAGGTCACTTTGGGGTAAGTAAAACAGCTGCAAAGATTCTGCTATTGGCCAAAACTGAATGAGACAATGTCTAGATATGTAAGAGGGTGTACTATGTGTGCTAAAAGCAAGCCCAATAATAGAAAATTAGGCTTGTATACTCCACTACCAGTTCCATCTCATCCTTGTGAAATTATTTACATGGACTTTGTTGGAGGATTACCTAAATCTAGGAAAGGTCATGACTATTTATATGTTGTTGTGGATAGGTTCAGCAAAATGTGTGTTTTGGTACCTTGTAACAAACATATTACAATTGAACAAACTACAAATTTGTTCTTTCAGCATGTATGGGTTCATTTTGGATTACCCAACTCCATTATATTTGATCGACACACCTGATTTATTAGGAAGTTTTGGTCTAGTCTGTGGGAAATGATGGACACCAAACTGAAGAAAAGCACAACCTTTCATCCACAAACAGATTGTCAGACAAAAGTGGTCAATAGGACAGTGATCTGGTTGCTTAGAGGCTATTGCAACAAGCATCCCAAACTTTGGGATGAACATTTGTGTTATGTGCGGTATGCTTACAACTGAGCAAGACATTCTTCTACATAGAGATCTCCTTTTGAGACCTATTTTGGTTTCACACCAAGGTCTCCCTTGGATTTTTTTTTTGGTAAAGACATAGCAGTTGATGGACATAATGACGTGGACAAGGCAACCAACTTCATTGAACAAATCCAAGAGATTCGCTAGAAAGTACATGAACAACTAGAAAGGAACCAAGCCAAATACAAAGCAAGGCATGACAAACATCAGAGGGAGCATAGTTTCCAAGTTGGTGATCAAGTCTGGTTGTATATTAGCAAAGACAGAATGCAAGGTGAAGGTAAAACGTTAAAACTAGTAAGGTATGGACCTTTCAAGATACTTGAGAAAATTGGTGAGAATGCTTTTCACCCTGATTTACCAACTTACATGCACATCTACTCAGTCATCAATGTAGACAACTTGAGACTATTTAAACCTTCATTAATTGAAGATCCAAAAGAGTAGAGTCAATTGCCTTCTATTGATGATCTGTTACCTGAATATCTCAATGAATTGTAGGAAGACATAGTTCTAGATAGGAAGGTGAGGATGACACACAGGGGAGATGTTGAGTACGCTAGGATTGGACTCAAGGGTTCAAAGCCAAGCAATGAAAAATGGATAGAGATTGGATAAGTGAAACAACTATACCCTCACATAGTCGATTCTTGAAAACCAACTTTTGGTGGTCCAAAAGCTCTTTCAATGGGAAGGCTGTGATCTGAGTTAGATCCTTAAACACTCTTAAAGTTCCCTGAACTCTGTAAAACTAGTACCGAAGTTTCAAAGTATTATGGATCTCAAAGCTTATCGGAAATAAACTCTGAACAATGGCAATTTGTGGTCAGCACGAAAAAACGAGGACCCTCGGTCAAAGCGCGCATACCATTGGCCCATGGTGACCGTGCACTAGCACAAATTGACAAACGGGAGGTCAAATAGAAAAACATAAGCAGTTTCTAATACGGGATTAGCGCTAAAGTGCTAATCGCATATCGCAGGGCATCCCCCTTAGTAAAGGAAAGCCCCCAAGTGCTTCATCATGAGGAAAAGCATTAAACAATATGGAAATCGCTGATGCCATCAGAAGACGGGTCCCATGCTAAAGCTAACAGGATATCGAAAGGGCTGCAAGTAGTAAGCAGGTTCGACCAAGTCCCATGTGATGCCATACAGTGGGTCACATGCGTCCAACAGATGAAAGAGAAAACTACTCACATCGCGTATGTAAAGGTCATGCTACTAACTCATGCGATATGGATGGAGACCATAGCATCTGGAGGCTCCAGATCAACGACAGAGAAATGATCCAATGGATGACCAAATTCGATAGGGAAATAGGCTGAGTCATATAAGATTTGAGGTCTGGCATGACTGATGAGTTGGCAGGGGAATCAGTTTCATGGGCAATATTGTAGCAATGGAAATAATGACCATTCAAAGAGAACTGACACTCAGTTCATGTGGAAACAAGTGACCACCTCTCTGTGAAGCATTAGACAGTGATGATGGCGCAAAGTAGGGGAATTCCAGTGGGTAGAGGCAAGAGCTCCAAAAATCCAGGAAGCAGAAATGAACACTCGAGGAGCAGATTGGCTTTAAGCCACGAACAGACAAAGAGGAAAGGGATCAGGAAAAGAGGCAGAGAAAGAGAAGAAGAAAGTCAAAAGGCAAGAAAGAAGTGAATTCCATAGAATAGAGAAGTCGAGCTAACCTGTAGAGAAAAGTCAGTATCGATCAGACAGAGATAGAGAGATTCCAAGAGTCTATGAACTCCAGAGAAGGCTTGAGAGGTTCAAGCAACTCTTCTATGTATACCTATCAAGTATTGAGTACCAAGTTGGACTCATACCACTGAGACCTGTTGAGGTCGGGATTCAGTAAGGGGAGTCTATGTACTCTAGAGACTTGGGGAATCCAAGTACAGTCCCACTGATCGTCATCTGTTAAGTGAAAATAAAGTTCAGCTCCTTATTGTAAAAACTCTACTTTAAGACACAATAGAAAGGCCACCACTGAAGGCTAGACCACGAGACGTAGCCCAGGAGGATTGGGTGACTCCTTATTAAATTTGTTGTGTTTATGTGTTTGTTTACTGTGTTCTCTTACTATAGTGTCTCTGTATTTCACAATCTTATCAATCTGTTGCATAAAATAACATAGGCACAACCCATCACTTGAGTCTGTAATACCTTCATTATTTATCTGAGGTCATTTATGGGTGATTTTAGATCAATACACCCCACAACTATCTATTGTACCTGCCTACCAGTCAGAGGACAGTGGTATGCATGGATCTGAAGTTAGACAAGTAGAAATCCATGCGATTATCACTTGAGAGGGAGCCCAAGTTGCATGCGGAGGAGGAAATTTCATTTCCTAAGGAGGACAAGCCTTTGATTGATGCGGAGCAGCCACATGTAGAGGATCTAGGAGTAAAGACATCCACTCATGCTGAGACTTCTAAAGATGGGTGGAACACTCAAGGGAAGCTGATAGGTTGATGATGGATGCATGAGAGTGGGACATCCATCTTCTCAGCGTAGATAGAGGAGGTCCCTTGAGCGGTACACTGGGTACATGGCCCTAGTTAGGGAGTGTGTAGATACCAAACCTTCTTCATTCGAGGAGGCAGTGTAGCAACCAGTCTGGGTTGATGTAATGGTAGAGGAGTAGACTCTATCATTCAGAATAGTGTGTGGGATGTTGTCCCAAGAGCTCACGACAAGTCAGTGGTGAGTTCTAGATGGCTCTACAAGGTAAAGAAGGCAGCTGATGGTAGTGTTGAGAAACATAAGGCAAGTTTTGTTGCCTAAGGTTTCTCACAGGTTGAGCGGATCGACCATGATGAGACCTTTTCTCCTATAGCAAGGTACTCATCTATTAGATCGATGTTGGCACTATCAGCTCAGATGGGTCAGAATATCCATTAGATGGATGTGAAGACAACATTCCTCAATAGGAAGATTGAGGAGGAGGTGTACATTGAGAAGCTAGAGGGTTTTGAGACCTTCAATCGTGAGTCACATGTGTGTCGACTCAAGAGGGCTCTGTATGGGCTAAAGCGAGCACCCTGTGCTTGGTACACCAAGATCAACAACTATTTCACAGGGTTGGGCTTCACCAAGAGTGAAGCAGATGTGAACCTTTACCACATCATGGTAGAAGGTAAATCATTGATCATTGTTCTTTATGTCAATGATCTGATTTTGACAGGTGATGATCAACTAACCTAGTCTTGCGAGGAGGACCTTGCAAGAGAGTTCAAAACGAAAGACATGGGTCTTATGCACTACTTTCTAGGCATGGAGGTGTGCAAAAAGATAGTGAATTATTTGTGTCTCAAGGCAGGTATGCCAATGAGATACTCAGGCACTTTCACATGGAGAAGTGCTAGCCCATGTAGACTCCTCTAGCTGGGAACTAGAGGAAGGAAGATTCTACTTCAGGTGAGGTAGTAGTTGCTACTGTTTATGGGCAGCTAGTGGGTTCACTTATGTATCTGGTGAACACACGACCCGGCTTATGCTTTATGGTGAACCGACTGAGTGAAGCTATGGTTCAACCTAAAAAGCTATTTTGGAAGGCAGTGAAGCATGTGCTGAGATATCTCAGAGGCACATCTTAGTTTGGATTGTGGTATATACGAACAAAGGGAGTGAAGCTTTAGGGCTTCAAAGATGAGGATTGGGTAGGGAGTCCATCAGACTTGAAGAGCACTTCTAGAGGAATCCTCAACCTTGGTTTAGTTGCAGTTTCCTGGTACAACAGGAAATAGAGGTCAATTGCACTTAGCTTAGCAGAGGCTAAATACATGGCTGCTAGTTTAGCTACATGTTAGGCCATTTGGATATGAAATATATTAGTTGGATTGTTTGTTCAGAGGATGGATCCAACTGTGATCTACTGCGATAATCAGAGTTGTATCAAGCTCTTTAAGAATCTAGTTTTCCATGATAGGTCCAAGCACATTGATATCGAGTATCCCCATCTTTGAGACTATGTGGTCAAGAGGATCATGTTGTTGCTATATGTCTCGATCGAGGAACAGGATGTAGATATTTTGGCTAAGGCATTGTCAAAATGCAAGTTCAAGTTCCATAGGGATGGGATTGGGGTTACTAATAATCCCTTTCTTGTTGAGAGGGAGTGTTGAAAATAACAAGAAGAAATGCTAAATATAGAAGTGCTAAATTTAGTACTGCTATAAATAACATTTCGAGATACCTTTCTATTTTAGTTAGTCCCTGAACTGAAATAGAGAAGTAAAAATTCAAATTTGATCGTAGTAGTTTTTTGTAAAATGATTAATTAATTCATCTTCAGTTAATTAGTTGTAGAAAATCAAACATGAAGTCTATGTGGTGAAATGCAATAGTTTCTCCATTAATTGTGGAATTGATGCATTAGTTAAAGAGATAAGGATAAGTTTTAATATTGAGTTGTAATTAGTTGGATCAGTTAACTGAGTCAAATCTAGTTAGATTATTTCAAACAATTTGTTGAATTAATTATGAGTTTGGTTAGTTAATGCATGCATGCATGTAACTACTGCACTTCAAATAACTAAATATTCTCTCATAAATAACTCATGCATGTCAGTTCAAACAAAGACCCAGTTGAGATCAAATGGAGGGATAGTGTACTATGATTTGTAGGAATATTCCATTGTGAATATCTCTTGCATGCAGAATGAATTCATTCCTTGGAGATTGCACAGTTACTTATTTAGTTTAGCGAGTGTGATGAGGCTAATTCGCACATGGGACATCATTGAACCCCAAGAAAAATTGTGCAAGGAAATAGGACACTTGGAGGGTTGAGGGAAGTCATATCTTGTGTCTACTCAATCTGTAAGCTGTATTGTTTTTTATTCCAGACACAGCAGGATAGCTTGAGAGCTGATTCTTTTTGTAACTTGAACATATTTCCACTTTTATGATAATACAGAGATTTGGGTTTTAGGCTTAGGCTTTCCCCAGGTTATTGGTTTTGTGTTATGTGTGATTGATTTCTCATTCTTAGTTATATGTGTTCTCATTTATCTTCGTCATATTCGATTAACCTTTCGCAAAGTTTGTTGTAGAAGTAGATCTTGTATTTTGCTTTAGTATATTGCATAATCTGTTGATCTCGAGTGGGAATTTCTACATGCCACCTCTCTCTATCCCTGCTACTTTTGAAAATATTTCTTCTTCAGATGATGAAAGTGAGGATGAAAATCCTCCACCATCTTCCTCGGATCCTCCTTTAGCTTCTCAGGTTCCAAAATGGGTCTGTGCTACTCAGGATGTAGCAGGTGCTCTTACTGGTGCTCCTAGAGATCAACGATGTACACATTCTCAGTTTGATAGAGCCTCTTCTTTACTAGCTCAAGCTTTAGCAAATTATGATCCTAACACCTTTGCAGAAGTTTCAGTCCATTTAGATTGGAATGCAGCTATGGATGAAGAATATCGTTCATTATTGGCAAATGATACATGGGATCTTGTTCCTCTACCAAGGGGAGGAAAACTTGTTAGATGCAAATGGGTTTATAGAACCAAGTATGGACCAGATAGAAAAGTTGATAACATAAAGCATGTCTTGTTGCTATGGGTTTTTTCACAAGTTGAAGGCATTAACTATACTGAAACCTTCTCCCCTACTACCAAAATGAACTCTATCTGCTTGTTCTTTCCCTTGCTGCCTCTTTCAAATTAGATGGATGTTAAATTTTCCTTCTTGCATGGGGACATGCATGATGAAATCTATATGGAACAACCTACTGGCTTTATACAAACAAACTCTAACCTTGTATGTCAGCTTAAGAAATTCCTTCATGGTCTCAGGAAAGCCCCTCGGTCTTGGTATGCCAAAAAGGATAGCTTTCTTTTAGAAACTGGCTTTTCTAGGTGTCATTCTGATAATATTATCTACACCAAGAAATTCAGAAAGTCTCTTATCATTCCTGTTCTTTATGTTGATGATCCTATCCTTACTGGTAGTGATCCTAACCTTATAAGCCATGTGAAGTCCAGCCTTAAAAATAAGTTTGAAATGATTGACTTAGGATGCTTGCATTATTTTCTGGGTCTTCAAGTCTTGCAATCCAAGGAAGGTATTTCCCTTTCCCATTCCAGGTATGCCTGTGATATTCTATACCATTTTCACATGGAAGATTGTAAGCCAGTGCCTTATCCCTTTTAGTATGGAGCCAAACTTTCAGTCACTTTTACTTCCCCCGAAGTTGATGCTACCTTATACTGTCAACATGTAGGAAAACTTTTGTATCTAACCCATACTTGTCGTAACTTTTCCTTTGTTGTTCACCTTATCGCTCGATTTATGAAAAAACCACATGAAATTCATTGGAAAGAAACTAAAAGAATACTTCATTATGTTTTAGGTACAATTTATTTTGGGATTCATTATAGTGCAGAAGCATCTCCTCTATTGGTTGGTTTCACTGATTCTGATTTGGCTAGTGATCTTGCTGATTGGAGGTATACTATAGGTTATGTGTTCACTCTTGGTTTAGGAGCTATTACATGGGCTTGTAAGAAACAAAGTGTCATTTCTCTTTCTTCAGGAAAAGCAGAGTATCGTGGTGTTGTAGAAGCTAGTAAGGAAGCCTTGTGGTTTCGTTAGATCCTGTCAGAGTTTAGCTTTAAGCAACAACATCCGACTAAACTTTAGTGTGGTAATCAAAGTGCCATTCAACTATGCAAAGATCCAGTCCAACATCAGCGTAGCAAACACATTGGATTACACATGCACTTCACCAGAAAGCTCATTCATGACCATGTTCTTGAAGTGAAATATTATTCAACAGATGATCAACTTGCAAACATCTTTATAAAGGCTCTCACAGAGGCAAAGCTTACTGAACTTCGATTTATGGTTGGAGTTCAATAAGTTGTCACTAAGGGGCGATAGGCTCTAATGCCTCCTTCCATCTCATATTGTGTCATATTTGTACATCCTTCAATCCTATCTCAAGTTGTTCTTAAGGTGGGATGTTAGGATATTCTGACACATATGAAATAGTTAAGTATAACTTGGTCTAGTGTAGAGTTAGGTAAAGTGTTTTTCTTTACAATGTAATTTTATAACTTACAATGTGAGGGTCACGATATGTAGTGATCTGACAATTCATTATGTCCTTGGTATTACTGACACTTGATCCATGGCTTGACACCCAATTGGTCCTTGATCTCTATTTAAAGAGAATGGAGGGTCATTTGTAGGGTAACTGTTCATGACAAAATCTTATGTAAATTTTCATTTTTTTATTAATAAATTGCCTAAAGTGGTCACGTTAGCTTAAGTCATCGACTGTTTCCCTCTTTGAGGGTTTCAACCACGTCATGAATAGGGGTGTATTCATTTGTGGTCTATTTGTGAGCGGTGTCCTTTGGTGTTCTATCTAAGGAACTTACCCTGTAAATTCCTACAAACTCGATTAAAACATTTAATCCTTTTAACTTTAACTCATGACCAAGAATGAACCTTCATAAAAAAAAAATCTTTTCTAATAAGACTTTTAGTCTATCTGCTCGTTCTTAATTGGAGGCTCAAATTTTCCTTTTTGTACATGTCTCTTTTTTGTGCTCCAAGTATTCATGTTTCCAATTGACCTTTCAAAGAAAACTTTGATGACCGATTTCTACCTTCTTTAATTCACTTATATAATGCACTTTTTAGTGCTCTGTGGGTGAATTAGTTGGAAATTCGTGCGAGTGATGCAAAGTAATGTGATCCTTGAACTAATTCAGCAATGTTATAACTCTCTTCAGGTAACATGACTCTTTAAACTACTCAGGTTCTTTCTAACAAGGTCTTCAATGCATTTGGGGTGTGTTATTGGTAACTCGTCATGAAATTTAAAAAGAAAAAAAAAATTGACTTCCACTTTTATCCGACTTTAGCCTTCGTGACTTATCCCCTCCTCGATGCCACTTCGCTCTTGTCCTCGCTCTCCTTTTTTCCACTACTCTCAAGGAGAGTTATGTAGGCTATGCTTTGATACCGTGTTAAAGATTCTAGAGGTGGAAATAACAGAGCCAAAATAAACTCAAAATAGGAAATGGAGTGAAAGTCAATATTCACATTACTCACTCATTGTTAAATAAGATTGCATAGGAGACAAGAAATAATAATGAGTGGAGTGAAAGTCAACTAAAATCAACTCAAGTAAACTAAAATCAAACTCACTATGACACCTAGATTGATAGTTATGACACCTAGCACACAAGAAATGGGTGATTGAAATTATTTTCTCCAAAAACCACCAATGTTCTAGGGATCACCTCCTCATCCTTTGTCTTTTTTTTTCCTCTCATGAATGTTCATCACCAAGTGCATGCACTAAGGCCCAATGTCCCTTGAGGTAGGACTTCCCTGTAATAGAACTATCACAGAGCCATTACCATAGGAGAGAACTTTCACTTGAACTTGAGCTAAATGACAAGAATTTCCGCATGACACAGGGTCATGAAAAGTTCGAGTTGAGACCCACAAACCATGCATCATGGGGGAAACATCCTACTTACAATGGGGGAATGGTGTAAGCATAAAAAAAGATCACAAAGCCGAGGTTACCCCACGGGGATCTCATAGACAAAGAATAGGATGCCATATGGTTCTGAAGGGAATGAATACTAGTTAACATGTGTGATTGCATTAGGTGGGATATGGATGTCATCGCCCCCTCCTAAATATCATGGGAGCCGACAGGGTGGTGGGATCCCAACTCCTCATCCATTGATGCGAATTCCAACAACACAATCTTCGATATTTTGTTATGATTGAGGATACTTTGATGTTTTTCCTTCCAATTGTACCATGGCTCATGATACCATGTAACTGGCAAGTAAATTCTTTGCTCTTCGAAATCCACATTAGCTAGAAAAATAACTACCATTTCTCCTAGAACATCGAGAATGTGAGGTAATGATTGAAAGAATGGACGTGATCAAGATTTCAATGTGGGAGATGAGAATCTCTAGTCATTAGCTTTTCCAAAATTTTCCAATGGAGTCCCATCTAAATTCTCCTGATTGTTGTAATAAGCAATTCAGCGTTGTCATCTACCTATAGTTTGAATTATCCTTTATTTTTGCCCAGGCATAAACCTGTCCCCATAGCAAGAAACTTTACCACATTACTACAACTTATGCCACAATTGCATAATATCTCACCATATTCGGATTGATGAAGGTTTCATTTAGAATCACCATCAAAATTAAGCCTCACAAAGCGTTTTGGATGAGGGGTAAAGGTTAATCGAGAATCACTTCTTCTACTCAGGTACATGCTTTTGATCTAAGAGATGATCAATGGTGAAAGTTCTAGTTTGTTTAGAATCCATGTCTCATGCTAATTAGCTTTCCAATCCTCCGGAATCCAATACTCTAATAAGATGGTCTCCCTAACATTTTGTTTAATGAGTTACCATACATGTCCTTTTCCAGTTTCCATTTTTTGAATATACCCTTATTTCTATCTTTCCACATCAACCACATTACAAAAACCATGACCAAGATCCATGTGCAATTAAGGACCATATTTTTAAGATGCTTAGTTTCGATTTCTCCATTGTTTTTTGAAATTTGTAGTTCCAATCTGAGTGCCCAAATAGAAGTAAGATTTGAGTCCATAGATGGTCATCAAAGGGATCGAGGTTTAGTAGGTTCTCCATATCCTCCGAGTGATTCCTAAATATAAGGTAGATTGAAGGACCATGAAACCCCTTTTTCTAAATTTGATCTCATGAAAGGGTCTTTCTTTTCCCAATCAACCACAAGAATTAGGTAACTTTGGTCCAATGACCTTGTGTCCAATTTTGCGCCAAGTTGGCGCTCTCTCTCGGTATGTCGTTGTGTTTGGCCAACAATGCATAAGCTTCTTTTAGGGTAAACATTCCTTTGGTTTGATATTCCCCACATAGTTTATCATAACATTGGTTAATTGATATTTTATGATTTTGAAGCTCTTGAGGTACTATAGATCTAAGTTGTTATGACAGGGTAATCACGCTAATCCTCCCATACCTTCCATGCTTTTAATATGCCGGCACAAGGCTTGTTATCTCATAACGGTACATGATAAATATTGGCAGTAACATACCAGTGGTAATGTAAGTCATGTGTCTCTCCATAGATGTATTTGTGAATGAACGATTAGCGCAACTGGTTACTCAATGGAGGAAACATACGAGAGAAGAAATTGTTGCAAGAACCAGAAGGACACCGATTCCCGACTAGGCTTGTAACACTCCTTTCCACCACTAGTGCAATGTACGCTCCAAGTAATCATCGATGGTCATGTTAATAGCGTCCTCGTGAAGTTATCCTCGTGAAATTGAAATTGTACAAGGTATTATTAAATTTTAGCACAACCACATTGGTATATAATTGATTGATTTGCATCATTTTTATTGGAAAGTTTGAAGTATATTATGTTGATTAGCATATATGAATCACATTTATTAGTTTAAATGTATTTTTATATTTCTAAGATATATTTTGTTGATCAGTGTGGAGAAATAGTTGATTATGGTTGATCATGGTTAATGGAAGTTAATTATGTTTATTCATAGTCAAAGTAAATAATGGTTGACCATAACTGACTATGCATTATGGTTGTGATAATTGAAGGCTAGCATGTAACGAAATGAAATGAAATGATTTTTTAAGGTTCATTAGACTAAAAATAGTTTATGAGACCATTAGTACCTATTTTTAGCTTTATGCAATTCAATCCTTTTCGGATTCAAATTGATGATGCGTTGTCCCAACCTTCCAACAATTCCCTTGCTTAGAAGATAATGCCAAGAAACTGATGCTAACATGTTCTCAATTCCAAAATGAAATGTTTTTCCTATTCCACTGCCGAGACATGCAAAATGTACACACCCATTCTTCCTAAACTTTTCTAGGCCTTTTTCATGGTTCTGTGTCACACCTAAGTTGATGCGAGTTGGTCCTTAATTAAGCAATAAGAACTTTGCCCTCCACAAAATGTTAGCTCCAATGAATTTCTTTGTTGTACTAAGAGAAATAATAAAAAACTAATATATGAGGAAAAATAATAAATAACAATTAATTATAGTTGAGCATGGTTAATGAAAAATGATTAGGAGACTCAAATAAATAATGGTGGAACATTATTCACTATATATTGACTATGACTTATCCAATATCACTATATTATATGTATATATTATATAAGCTATCATTACTGTATAGAGACTTTTGTCTAGGTGAAGGGACATACAACTGTGGGTTTGTGCATGGCTCCCATTACTTGGTCATCCCATTATATAGCGATTGCGACAAACTCTTTGCATAAATAATTGAGCAAGTGTTGTTCCTCTGATAGACTAACGCATAATAATAATAATAATAATAATAATAATCACACCTTGGGAAGCTAATAATACTAATGCTATTTTAGGGTTCAATTTTGAAGCTTTGGTCCTTGACGATAAGCAAGCTTCACGAGTGTCAGGGCCACCATATCTCTTACCTTTGCAAGCTCTAAAAGTTTGATCTCTCCTCTATGTGAAGATTCCGCCACCCAAAGACTGAGAAGTACTGTGTCCTAACAAGTTAAATTGCTCCAGAAATAATTGTTATTGGAAACACAAATTATAATGATCTCTCCAATGCACTATCTGTTGAATTTTGATGCAGCGACAGAACTTTAATATATAATTTCATCGGTTTTTTCACTACAAATGTAACTTTGGCTCTCTGCTAACTTACGTCCAGCGGAGTGCAGCACATTATTGTTGGAAATTTCTAGTAATTTCAAACAAAAATCTGAACAAAGAAAATGCTCTGTTTTTGCCACAAGATCAAAAATTTGTTTGTTGGAGATGAAGAACAGAGTTTCACACACCAAAATAAACTTATATTCATCAATAAAAATTGTCAGTTTCAAATTTCTTCCTCCAATAGAGGGATTACACCAGTTCCAAAAAGAAATTTACTCTGTCTCTGCAACATAGAGCAATACTCTGTTTCTTAAAAATTAACACTGCTGAAGCACTGTTGTGTCTGCACCGCTGTGCATTTTACAAAAACAAAATACTCTGTCTCATTTTTGAAATTTTACACTGCTATGTGTAAAATTTCTTACATTCGCACTGCTGTAAAAAATTTCATTCACACCTCTCTCGCACTGTTGTGTATCACATTTCAAGCTAAAAAAAAACAAAAAAAAATCATCTTGCGCTGCTGCGCATATTACTTTTCATACTCCACAAACAACAAAAAAAACTCACGCTGATGCGTTTTCACATTCATTCACATTACTGTAAAAAAAACTTCTCTTTTCATTCACTGCAGCGAGTTTCACTTACATTTCATATGCAACTACAACACACTAAACAAATTAGACATTACGTATTTTTTGACTTATACCCTAAGAACAAAACTTCCGTGAAAATAAAAAAACTATAAAATTAAAATCTTTACCAAAAATTACGAACCGTAATAAACCATATTGATTACATTCAATCAATCGTGTAAACGATTCAGTCATCTGTGAAATGTCAATCATACGGAGGTCCTCTCGATTAACCAAAAAACATGTGCCTGCTACCACAAACCGTAGATCTAATCTGACGGCTCTTTGTAATTCCCCGAAGGTCAAAAACGCATAGAATTTATGTGTTGGGGAAAGGGTGGTTTTGGAATAGTTGTTATGGACACGCGTCAACAGATAAGTGTGATCGGAGCCCCTCCAAGGAATACCACTGTCTAGCAAAGATCGGTGCAAGGAAATGAGGCGGTTTCCATAAACTGTTTATGGTCGCTGGCGTTAAACGATAGTTGAAATTATTTCAACACTCCCCTTTAATTTCAACTACTAGGTTATCAGTCATACCCAGACATTTCATCAAAAGCTCAAAACTTTTCTGCCCCAATGGTTTGGTCAGAATATCTGCAACCTGCTCCTTCTTTGCTCTTATGGCAGACTTAATTCCATATCTCACCCGTATAAGAAGATCCATATGATAGAGTTCTACCAGGGTCTTCATCAAATCTTCAATCTCTTCATCTGTCATATTGACAAGGGTGTTGGCAGTGAAGCCTATCTCAGCCATCTTGGCAAGAGTTATGTATCAAACTCCATACTCTTTAAACACATCTTCAAAGAACTTCAATTCCTTTCTCCCATTCATGGGTTCTATCCATTTCCTATCCTTAATTGCATCTTCGAAATGAATAGGGTCATCAACATGACAATATAAAACAAACAAAGAATTTATACCTTCATCATAAATGTCACTAATTTCTGAACTTCTTACCTCTTTCATTTGGTGTACAAGTGCTTGAAGAAGCACTTGAATTTCCTCTTTATGGTGTGATTGGAAAAGCACTTTCATTTCTTGTCAAGGGTGTCTCTTCCTGCCCTTGTGTTGGTGCTGCTGTTTGGGGATGTATTTCAACCATCTCCTCATCATCTTTATCATGTGACAAAGAGTTTTTAACATTCATTGTTTTCTCTATGCTTCCATCCCAAGCTTCCTCCTCAATGAACTGAACATCTCTACTCACAAAAAACTTCTTGGTTGATGGGTTATACGATCTATAAGCTTTGGATTCCTCACTGTATCCAATGAAAATACCTTTCTCCTCTTTGCTGTCCAAGTTTTTTCTTCGCTGATCTGGAATATGTGCATAAGCCACACATCCAAAAACTTTCATGTGGGTGACTCCTTGCTTTCTCCCACTCCATGCTTCTTCCGGTACTCTGTTCATGACTGCCTTTGCAGGGCATCTATTCAAAATATACACTGCACAATGTACAGTTTTAACCCAATAATCATTTGGAAAATGCTTTTCTTTTAACATACTCCTCACCATATCTATGATTGTCCTATTCTTCCTTTCGTCAACTCCATTTTGTTGCAGTGTGTACCTAGTGGTAAACTATTTATGAATTCCATTTTCTCTACAAAAATGTAGAAATTCTTTGGAGATATACTCACCTCCTCTACCAGTTCTTAAAACTTTGATATGCAGCCCACTTTGGTTTTCTACAAGTGCTTTGAAATTGCGAAATTTTTCAAACACTTCACTTTCGTTCCTCAGAAAATATACCCAAGTTTTTCTAGTAAAATCATGAATAAATGTTAGAATATAGACGTTGCCTACAAGTGATGGAGTTTGCATCAGTCTACATAAATCCGAGTGGACAATTTCTAAGGGTGCTTTTGCCCTTATGCTTTTCCTTGATGGAAAACTTTCTCTGTGTTGTTTCCCCAAGATACAACCTTCACAAAGGTTGTCTCGTTTCTCTATCAATGGTAATCCTCTTACCATTCATTTTTTACTCAACAAGTTAAGACCTCCAAAATTGAGATGTCCAAATCTTAAGTGCCACAACCAATTTTCATCCTTTGGTTCACTTTGGAAAGCCTCTTGTGTAACTACTGCAATTTCTACCTCATCTTTCAAAACTACTTTTATCCTGAGAGGGAACATCCTGTTCCTTGTCATCTTCACTTCAACAATACATCGTTTGTTGGGTGGTCTATCCATGATGGTGCATACATCATTCTCAAAGAAAACATTGTACCCCTTTTGAGCCAGTTGTCCAATACTCAAAAGGTTATATTTCATTCCACGAACATAATAAACATCTGCCATGGTTTTCTTTTCACCTTTCTTTGTTAAGATATTTACCTCTCCTTTTCCCATAATAGAAACTTTACTATCATTCCCAAGTGTGACTTGTGACTTCACATTCTCATCTAACTTAGAAAACAGTGCTATGTTTCCTGTCATATGGTTACTGCAACTGGAGTCTAGAAACCATATATCATCACTTTTTGTTTCAGCGATATTACAAGCTAACAACAAATTATCTTGGCTGATATTTTCTCTAGTGAAATTTGCACTAGATTTATTATTCATATTATGCTGCTTCTTCCTACATTCATTTGCATAATTCCCATATTTTTTACAATAATAACATTGGACATTGGATTTCTCATACCTTTGTCCTTGAGCATGATGTTGTCCACTTTGTTGGTTGCTCCCTTGGCCTTCGTTCTGATTTAGATTGCTGCCTCTTCCTTGAGTGTTTGTTGGACTGTTTCATCCACCTCTGTTTTGGCTTTTGCCTCTTCCTCTTATGTTTCCTCTGCCTTGACCTTTTCCTCTTCCAAAGGACATTTGGGTCTTAAAGGCATGCTCTAGAGATGAGTTTTCATTTCTACTCAATCTCTGCTCATGTGTTATTAGTGATGCATGTAGTTCATCAACTGAGAAATTTGTGAGATCCTTTGTCTCTTCTATGGTGATGACAATCACATCGAACTTTGAGGGGAGGAACCTCAACAATTTCTCAACAATCCTCCTTTCTTCAAGAATCTCTCTATGATACCTTATCTGTGTGACGAGACCAATCACTTGTGTGAAGAATGAGTCAATATTATCTGACTCCTTCATGCATAGATTCTCAAAATCTCTCCTCAGCAATTGTAGTTTTGTTGTCTTCACTTTCTCTATGCCTTGATAGGCTGTCTTGAGAGTTTGTCATGCTTCTTTGGATGTCTTGGCTGCTGCTATCCTTGGAAACGCACTCTCATGCACTGCTTGATATAAGAAGTAGAGGGCTTTAGAATCCTTCTTCTTATTGCTCTTCAACAGATATTTCTTTGTCTGAGTTAAATTATGAAACTCATTTTCATCTGTTAGTTCTTCAAAACCATCCTCAACAAATTCCCATAAATCTTGTGAGGCAAGCAGTGCTCTCATGGTTATTGCCCAATAGTCATAGTTTTTCCCATTAAATAGTGGGAGCTGCGTATTACAGATACCCATGCTACTGCTGGTGCTGATGCTGGTGCTCGAGCTAACCATTCTTGCTCTCTAAACTATGCTTCAAAATAGTTGACTGTGTGTTTAAAATAGGTCACTGTTTCTTCAACAACACAAAAAAAACTTGAAAAATACCTTTGAATCTTTCTTGACTGAGTCTTCACTCTGCTCAAGAAGCCGTTGCAACAAGAAATCCTTCCTTCATCTTCTTTGACACCTTCAAAGAGCCTGGACAAGCTCTAATACCATGTTGGAAATTTCTGGTAATTTCAAGCAAAAATCTGAACAGAGAAAATGCTCTGTTTTTGCCACAGGGTCAAAAATTTGTTTGTTCGAGATGAGAACAGAGTTTAACACACCAAAATAAACTTGTATTCATTAATCAAAATTGCGAGTTACAAATTTCTTCTTCCAACAGAGGGATTACACTAGTGCCAAAAGAAAATTTACTATCTCTCTGCAATAGAGAGCAATACTCTGTTTCTTAAAAATTAACACAACTGAAGCACTGCTGTGCATTTTACAAAAACAAAATACTCTGTCTCATCTTTGAAATTTTACATTGCTATGTGGAAAATTTCTTATATTCGCACTGAACAAAAAAAAACTCACACTCCTATGTTTTCACATTCATTCACGTTGCTGTAAAAAAAAAATTCTCTTTTCATTCGCTGCCGCGAGTTTCACTTACATTTCATATGCAACTACAACACACTAAATAAAAAAAAACATTTACATATTGTTTCATTTATACCCTAAAAACAAAAATTAAATGAAAATAAAAAACTATAAAATTAAAACCTTTACCAAAATTTACCAACCATAATAAACCATATTAATTACATTCAATCAACCGTGCAAATGATTCAGTCATCAGTGCAATGTCAATCATAAGAAGGTCCTCTCGATTAACCAAAAATCATGTACCTTGCTACCACAAACCATAGATCTAATCCAATAGTTGTTTGTAATTCCCTGGAGGTCAAAAGCGCACTGACTTTATGCGCCGAGGAAAGAGTGGTTTTGGAACAGTCGCTGTGGACACGCCTCAACAGTGATAGGGGCCCCTTTGAGGAATACCACTGTGCGGCAGAGAGCGGTGCGGGGAAATCAGGCGGTTTCCAAAAACTGTTTATGGTCGCTGGTGTTGCAAGGCAATTGAAATTACAATTTCAACAATTATATGGTCATGCGCGTAACACTCTCACTACTTGCACACTACAACGGGAACTGTTAAACCGAGTGTAGTGTAGATGCGGATCATGGGAGGCGTGGGCAGCACAGAGTCAACCATTGACATTCTGGAATCTGCCTGACCTCCCGGGGAGCTCAGGGACTCTAGCAGAGAGCCTTGTACATCATATAGACATTTTTCAGCGTTTCACATTCTGAGCCATTTTTCCAGCAATAAAATTGTGAAGGTTTCAGCCATATTTGGGCATCCCTGTGTTATTCCCAGCAATAAAATTGTGGAAGTTTAAGCCATATTTGTGTTGGAACTACTACACCTACATGCAGAATCTCAGTTATAGCATGCAACTACATGCAACTACATGCAACTGCATGCGGACTCTTAGTTAAAGCATGCAACTACATGCAACTACTACACATCTACATGCGGACTCTTAGTTAGAGCATGGGATTGCATGCAAGATTCCTTTTGCATGATTTACTCCTTGATTTGCTCCTTCTTTAACTCCGCAACTGACTAGTTATCTCCGGAATTTGTTGTAGGTGTTGAGTCTTCTCATTGATCACCACTATAGTTCATTACCTTGTGATCTTCACCCACTATAGTTCATTACCTTGGGATCTTCACCCAGTAATGCTATATTATGAGCATTGTAACATATTTTCTAATGAATCATTCTTTTCTTCTTTCAATTTTCTTTTAATGTTTTTGCTCTGGAAAGCTGTGTGTTCAACCTTTACTAGCTAGATTCATCTGTGCAGGTTTTCTAACACATTTACATGGTATAAGAGCCCACAGGTTGCTAGATAAAGGCGCACCAGTAATTTATTTTGCAGGTATAACAGCTCGGAGATCGAAGATTGACAGAAAAATGGAGTTTCCCAAAGCATCGATCCTAACACCGTACAACTATCACGAATGGAAGGACCAAATGGCTCGATACCTTCGTCAAAAAGGGTTGTACAGGATTACCATGGCTACAGAAGTGGAACCCACTTCAGCCATAGAGAAATCCAAGTATCTCAACCGTATGGATGAGGCCCATGGATCCATATGCATGTGCATCTCTCCAGAGTTGCAGTTTCATCTATCTGCTTGTAATACTCCCAGTGAGATTTGGAAAAAGGTTGAAGATCTCTATGGGAAACAAGATGAGATGAAAGGACATATGCTCGAAGTGGAGCTACTATCATTGGATCCACGGAACTATGATAGAATTCAAGACTTCTTCACCAAATATAATGATCTATTGTTGCAACTCAAGGGTTGTGGAATTGACAAATCCAAGGAGGAGAGTCTCCAAATTCTCTCTATTATGTCAAAGCTCGGACCGGAATACTCCGTCTTTGTGTCTACATTTCATTCAGTAAGGCTCGCAACAGGTAAATCCTATACTATGCCTTCTCTCCAAGAATTTATGGAGTCCCTTATTTTTGAGCAAGATAAACTCATTGGCATGGGGAAAATCAAGCCTCCAAAAGCGCATGCACTTGCTGTGCATGATAGCATCCACAATAAACATCACAGATCTGATTCAAGTCAGAAAAATCAACAGCAAAAAGACAAGGGAAAAGCGCATTCCCATCCAAAGAAGGAAGGGTACACCAAGCCCTTCAATGACTCCTCCGGCTCGAGAAATGAGAAAGGGAAGAAAGGAAACAGATGCACCTACTGTCAAGAGGATTCCATCCAGAATCTTCTTGCATGAAGAAACAAATTGACCAAATGGCAGAAATCCTTCAGAAGCACAACCTTGGGGATCACATCCCTCGGGGCGCCAAGAAGAAAACTGAGGATCCGCCACACGGGAGAGGTAATAATTTTTCATGCTTTATTTGCAATTAATTCTTCTCCTGATGCATGGATTATAGATTCTGGTGCATCACATCATATGGCTGCTGCAAAGGAAGTCTATTCCTCTTTGGATGCATGCAAAGGACCTCCCATCCTCATGGGAGATGACTCACCTATTGAGGTCATCGGAAAAGGGAGAGTGGAACTTTTACATGGAAGCTTTGAAGATGTGCTTCATGTTCCAAAACTTTCGGTAAACCTGCTTTCAGTTTATCAGATCACTCATTCCGGCACCGGAAAGAGAGTTGAATTCACTCCAGATGCAGTAAACATATATGGTCTACATAGCAGTGCCAAAATTGCAACTGGTGAGGTAAACAATGGAGCCAGACTGTATACATTTTCTGAATTTATTGAATCTGACTCCTCCTTATT